>JASTWK010000581.1:0-112304 GCA_030770225.1 Temnothorax unifasciatus
TAAGTAAACGCCCACAACCCCATCTGAACGTCGTTCTCTGAATTCTTTCTCAATTGCTCTTCCTTTCTCCGTTCTGCTCCGCTCCTCTTAGAATTTAAATGGTCAGTTAAGTAAATGCCTATCTGTATTGGAACAGAAATTTGGAGGGAATTAGCTCAATTAGTCACTGAATGCTATTGAGAAGCTGTTAGAAGTGTTTGACAGACTCTGAATACGTTTATGTGATTAAAGTGAAAAGAGTTTACAAAGTATAAAAGACAGTGAAAGATGAAGTGAAGAAAGTGAGAAAGTGATAAAAGTGAAATAAGTGATAAAAGTGATAAAAGCGAAGGAAACATAAGAGAAATTTTTTCTAAGGGAATAGTTAACCTATATAAATATTATATAAGTTTTCAATTCTCTTGGAAGCACTTTGATCTTAGCTTTGTTTCAGGTGTTGCTGCATAATAATTAAAATGAATGCGATAAGAAAGCCAAGCTGTGCAGTACCAGAGTGCGTTAAGAAGTTATTGATGTGCAACGACATTTTTTTAAATTTCCAAAGGAACACGACAGGTATAACACATTGCTTTATATCATATTATTATTTTTTATATAAATTATATTTTTAATTGTAATATGTGCATTACTTTGTCATTGGTAAAATGGTACAACATTTACAGATGGCTGCAATGGGTACGAGCATGTGGAAGGCTGGATCTAGAACCTAAAGGTCCAGAATATGCCCACCAGAATTGTCGTTTGTGCCATTTGCATTTTGAAAACAAATGGTACAAAATTAATAAAGTTAGGGCTCGTCTTCACCCAGATGCTGTACCCACTATATTTTTTGGACCAGGTTTTCAACAACAGTGAGTTTTTACTAACAAATAATTATTAATTTTACATATTTTAATTTAATTTAATTAGTTTTGTTTCATAAAAAGTATAAAAATTGAATAATACTGGTATAAGGTAGTAGTACATAAAAAATAATAATAGCAACAATATCTAACAATATTTACATTATTTTTTATGTATTACGCGAAAGTAACATATAAAACATAAAATAATTAAAATCTTTTAGGGACAACACAGCACCCGAACAACAACACAACAAAATGAGGAAAATGTGGTTAAAGAGAAAGTAGATAGGTATGCTAAATATAAATTTCTATTTGTTATATATTATATTTTATAATAGATATTGTATGATACATATTTTTTGTGCAGAAATACCTGTGCTGAGGCAACTGTTGCAGAAATGCAAGTGCAAGAAGATAATAGGTAATTTATATAATAAAGAACTTGTTTACGTTTATTAACAACTAGCTGATTACCCGGGCTTCGCCCGGAAGACATGTGTAGTAAGACACGTAAATAATCTCTCTCTAGCTCAGAAAGTTCGAGCCGAACATATACTCATAAATGTCACCAAGTTTCAAGCTAATCGGCTTCTCACATTCAAAATTCAATCTCTTTTTTGAGTTGTTTTTCTTGAACGGTCGCTGTACCAAAGATGCAAGCGAGCAATCTCAAAATTTCCTAAAAAAGTCTAGAGCAACCACGAACTTTTAAAAAAATTTGGTTAATTAATCAATAATTCTTTAAAATTTCTGTTAAAAAAACAGTCAAGTTTACTGAAATTTCTATAACTCAAAAACTGAGTAAACCAAATTTTAACGAATTATTGATTAATTAACCAAATTTTTTTAAAAATGTTCTTGGGCGAAGCCCGGGAGTCGTTTTTCCTTAAAACGACTTCATTTATGTTTCAATATCCTTATTAGCTAATTATATAGACAGAATATGTATAATAATTAAGACAATAGTTTCCGCGCCACTCATGGAGTAAAATGTGGAAGTAGTTCGCGTACAGACAGACAAACAGACGACGTAATTTATATATGTAAGCGATTAATGACGTCATTTCGGCAAATCAATCAATTACACAATTCTTATTTATAAATCATCTCATGACAAATCGAGCAATAACCGATTCTTATCTATATAAAATAATCAAATTAAAAAAAAAGAAAGACAGAAAGTCAATAGTAATAAATAAAATCATTATAAAAAATTTGTAATCGAAAAATTATGTATTTTATAATACTCCTCGCAAAATTCTACCCTAACTTCATATACAATTTTTTAAGATTCGGTCAATTTTCTTTAATTTTTCACGTATATGTCATCTCATGACAAATCGAGCAATAACACGATTCTTCTTTATGTGTGTTTTCTAATTTCCGCTAATTTTAAGATCTTGGGCCTTTTTTTTTGTTTCTCGTTGGAGGAGGAAAATGCCTATGAAATTTTTTGAAATGTAACTTTGATATTTAAGCATACATACCTTTTTTCTTTGTATCTCTCTCTTCTCTCTCTCTCTCTCTCTCTCTCTCTCTCTTTCTTTTTTACAATGTGTACAAATATCCTCTTAATGGCTTTCTCTCTTTCTTATAATGTGTGAATATTTTTTTAATTGCTCGCGACAGTCACGAATTGAAGTGACTGATTTATCAGTTTTGACTATAATATGTGAAAGCAGCAACTCATAACATAACACAAACAAACAGTCGGATTTCAGTCGGCAACGAAAAATTATACATTTTATAGCACTCCCCGGAAAATTCTGCCTCTATCTTTCTTTTTTTTTTTTTTTTATTTATATTCTTTGAGATTCGGTCAATTATTTCCCCAAAAATCCAAAAAATTAAAAAAATCAGTTTCCAGAAAATCGGTAACGAAAAATTAACCACATCATAGCACTTCCCGGAAAATTCTACCTCTGTTTCATATATAATTCTTTGAGATTCAGTCAATTATTTCCCCAAAAATTAAAAAAATTAAAAAATCGGTTTCCAGAAAATCGGTAACGAAAAATTAACCACATCATAGCACTTCCCGGAAAATTCTACCCCTGTTTCATATACTTTTGATAAAAATTCGGTCCACTAACGAATGAGTAGTTCGCGGACAAACGGACGGACGGACAGACAAACAGTCGAGTTCTATATAATAGTATGATAATGACTAAAAGAAAAAAAATTGTATATTTTCAGCAAAGCAGAAACTTCACAAACAATCGTCCCAATTATTGTCAGTGACGTAGAAATAACTCAACCGTAAGTTTTTCTTTACTAATTTACAGTTAAACATGTATTTTTATTTCTTTATTTGTTATGTAATAAAAGTTTTCTTATAAAATATAATTGTCAGGATATATGTAATTTATTTATTAACAAATTATATTTAAATTTCTTTTAATTTTAGATTTTATTTAATATTATTTTGCTGTTTTTGTCTCTTACAGCAAAATAGTTACATAATTACATATATCATATTTAAAAATAATCTTTGTGCTATGATCTAACGTTTGGAATATATTATAGGAGCACATCCACTATCAAGAAGCCTGCAGTTAGGACTAAATCGTCCGATGATAGCCCGAGAAAAAGGAAATTGCGAGAGAAGTTCCAAAAATTAAAGGCGCAAAATAAAGTAATGCGTGAAACAATCCGACGGCTTCGTATGGAAAAGAAGAAGAAAGCTACAAAAGTTGAAGAAGAAAACGAATTCGATCAACTAATAAAACTAAGCCGTAAGTTATTACCGGAAAAATTTAATAGAATATTAGCGGCACAAGTCGACGCACAATTAAAATGTAAACGTGGCAGAAGATATGATCCCGAATTTAAGAAATTTGCTTTATCATTATTTTTTTTAAGTCCACGAATGTACCGGGAATTGAAAGATTCAATTGCATTGCCTTCTGTACGTTCTCTACAATTATTTACGCAAAAATGGAATATTGAGCCTGGTATAAATGATAAAATTTTTGAAGCACTTAAATTGAAATTGAATACGTTGCCTCTCGTAGAACGTCATTGCATAATATGTGCAGACGAAATGAGTTTAAAAGCTCATTTATTTTATAATGTATCACGGGATGAAATAATTGGTTTCGAAGACATTGGTGATAAAAAATCATCTAAACCTGCAAGAAGCGCTTTAGTTATTATGGCACGTAGTATTGCAGGTAATTGGAAGGTGCCTATTGTTTTTTGTTTTGTAGAGACTACATGCCATATGAACTTTTTAAAAAATTTGATATTTGATACAATAATTAAATTAAGAAATACAGGTGCTATGGTGCATGCATTGGTTACGGACATGGGTTCTAATTTTATACAACTGTCCCGTGATTTAGGAATATCTACACAAAATTCAACTTTTTCAGTTAACGGAGAAAATTTAGTTTACATTTTTGACACTCCACATTTAATAAAAGCAACCCGAAATAATTTGTTAAAACATAATTTTGAATTTAATAATAAAGTAGCTTCGTGGGATCATATTAGACAGTTTTATATGCAAGACGTCAAACAATGGATAAGAGCAGCTCCTAAATTATCAAAAATTCATATGGACCCAAATAACTTTATGAGAATGAAAGTTAAATATGCCGTACAAGTACTTAGTAACCATGTATGTGCAGGAATGTGTACACAGATGTCTGTCGGTCTTCTTCCGACTGAAGTCGTTGGAACTATAGATTTAATTGATCATTTTGATAAGTTGTTCGATATGTTAAATTCGTCCGCCGTAAATAATCCTAAAGAACATGGAAAAGTTTTTACCGGAAGTGAAAAACAAATGCAGTTTTTGCAAGAAATGTCAGATCTTATAAAAAGTATTAAAGTAGTTAATAATAATAATAATGGTAAATATGTAAAAGTTAAATGCTTTGAATGCTGGCAGATAACAATTAATAGCATCATTCAGCTTTGGGAAACATTAAAAAATCATAATTTTCCATATCTCCGAACACGTAGATTGAATCAAGATTGTGTCGAAAATTTTTTTGGTTCCGTTCGGAAACAAGGCGGTAATTGTCTTAATCCGACACCTATACAATTTAAGCGCGCCTTTAAAAAACTTTTTAGTACAACATTATTAAAACATTCGGATACGCAAAATTGTGCTTCTGATAATGATGATATGTTAAATCTTATTGGAACGTTAGATAATAACAAAGAGTCTACTGTTTCGGAATTTACTGCTTCATCATCGGCGCATAACATTTTAAATATTCCGACTCATGAATATCGTTCAATGGATCTGCCAGAAGAAAACGCATTTAAATATGTTTGCGGATTTTTAATTAAAAGATGTACAGCAATACATTCTTGTGATATATGTACAAAATATATGAATGATAATATGGCTGTCTTAGATAATACAACATTATATTGTTCTTTTCGAGCCTATGAAAACGAAGAAGGAAATTTGTTTGGGAAGTTAAACATACCAAGTAATGACTTTTGTTATTATATTCATAAATTAGAAGAAGTATTTGTAAAAAATTTTGAGAAGAATTGTTTCCAGAAAAATATTGGCAATTATTTATTCCAATTAACACAAAATATAACTTTTGAACCGCCATGTCCAAATTTCCCTACTTCATTTTTGATAAAATTATATCTTCGTATGCGTATATATTACACGTTATCGCTGCATAATAAATCATGCAAACGGGTTACCACAAAAAATAGGAAACTTTTAAACGTTTCCCATTTATAAATTTTCTTCTTATAATGTTTAATTGTCATGTTGAGTTATGTTTTACGGGCATATTTTAATTATTGAGGCTACTGTTTCATTGATTCTTATTCTTATAATGGATTGTGATATATTACTTACCCAGTATTGTGTGTTCATTTATTGCATGTTTTGTTTGTTTGCAAATAACATTATATATAACTTTGCGTGTTTATTTATTGCATTTTGTTTATTTTCAAGTTATATTGTTTAACTTATATTATATTTAATAATGTATTGATTGTATTGTTGCGTTTTACATTTTACTTTTAATTAATGGCAACATGTATGTGCAATTTTTTCAGTTGCGTTAATATTGATATTGTGTTTTGATATTATGCGTTCATATTGTGCGTTGAAATTATGCGTTACTATATATGTATTAATATGTGTGCATTAATAGACTTTTATACATTACGTTACTTATTAAATTTCATATTGTGTATGTTACATAAAATCATATATTTGTGTGTGTTAAATATATATATGTATGTATATATATATGTATGTGCGATGGTGCATGTGTATTTGTAAAGGCATGAATACTGTTAGTGATACATTTAATTAATTAATTTTTTCTTTTTTTTTAAGTTCTTACATGCCTCAAGGATGAATAATCAAAAGGTTATACGAATGGAAAACTTGGAGAAGAAATGGAGCTTATTAATATTACATTTTATAGATTCCTTGTTTATATTTTAAGTATTTTCTGTTCTACATTATTGTACGGTAATTATTGTAGCTTGCACTTTTATTGCCCTTTTCTTTTTTTGGGTTGTATCGAGGTGGATCGAGTAGCTGAGATACAGATCAATGAAAGAATTGGACAATAAAATGTATTTAATGTATTTTTTTGTTCTGTTTCTCTGGTCTGTGTTGAGGTGGATCGAGTAGCTGAAGCATGGAGCAGTGAATAAATTAAAAGAAAAAAAGACTACAATTTGGTAATACATAATATGTAATTTCTTATGTATTGTAATAAAGATACAATTTTATTTTACATAAAAAATGTAGTTTCTTTATTATATTTATTAATAAAACATGTACTTTTCATATATTGCAGTTATATTTATTACAGGTATATTCTTTTTGTATAGGTATACATAAAATTATTTTAAAATGTAATATTAACATATCGTTGTATTAAAATTAAAATTTCATTTATCGCATTTTAAATTAAGCATGAATATATATCTCATTTTTATTTTGGATGCATAATTAAATCATTCATTTATTTCATTTAATGTAATAAAACTATTTTATATTAAATATTTTATAATTATAATTGTTTTCTTATAAGTATAATGTATAAAATATTATATTTTGCTTTTTGGTTGTTCAATATATGTTATATAACATTATATTTTCTAGTAATTTACCTCAATACATTTATATTATTCAATCTGCACAATCACATTTATATAATTTTATTTTTTCTCATTTTTGAATTTTTTTTTCTTATTTTTAATACATAATAAATATTTATTTTCATTATTTTCATTAAATTCAGATTAATTTCATGTAAAAGTGGAGTGAGAGCGGAGAAAGGAAGAGCAATTGAGAAAGAAGTTCAGAGAAAGACGTTGGGCGCGTTCAGCAAAACCGCTCAGTAGCATAGCACGTGATTGGCTCTTATACTTTTAGACCCAACGAATCAGCGTAGCGTGTCGATAAGACGACACTCAACAGTTGTGTCTGCTGTACGTGGCCGTTCAGTTAGTATTAGTGGGCGCTTACTTATTTCGCGCATGCGCACTCCATTTTGGACAACACTAACTTCAAAGGCGCCGACAGAGAGTTGCGCTACTGTATATACTGTGGACAGGCCTCGATGATATGTATGCCCGCATGGCACTATCATGAGGTCTGTCCGAGGCGGTCGAATGTTGGCACTTGTGCCAATCATTCGACTAGAGGGTTATGTCTGCCGGGTTCAGCGGTGCCCCCGGTTAATCCATCGTGCGGTTTCTCGTCTCCGGTTTACGTTTTTCTGTCGCCTCTGCGAGAGGACTGTTGTGGCATGTGATGTTATACCTCGTGTCTTCCGCGTGTCGCAACTGTTGTCCAGCGTGCTGTATGTTAGGGAGTGAGTTTTTTAGTGGGTGCAAGCCCCACATACCCCGGGTGGCCGGCCCCCGGGATGATGCGCGAGGCATTTTCTCACTTCCACGTAAACAAAAAAAAAAAGTTGCATAAATATCGACGAGATGTCTATCGTTTTAACCTTATAAAAACATATACAAAGTAGAAGGTTTTCAAACGATTCAATTTATATCATTGATATACGATAGAAAACGAACCGATTTGCTGCCGTAAAGAAGATGATAAGTTGTATGTCGGAAAATCCTGATAAGAAACGATAGATGTATCGATTCGGTTAAGTTGTATAAATATCGACAAGATGTCTATCGTTTTAACCTTATAAAAACATATACAAAGTACAAGGTTTTCAAACGATTCAATTTATATCATTGATATACGATAGAAAACGAACCGATTTGCTGCCGTAAAGAAGATGATAAGTTGTATGTCAGAAAATCCTGATAAGAAACGATAGATATGTATTGGTTCGGTTAAGTCATATAAATATCGATAAGATGTCTATCATTTTATTCTTATATATCCGTATTAATGCATACGGTAAAATTATTACCATAAATGACGATACATATTATATCGTGTATATACGATTGATTCAGACGGGCAATAATTGTACATATAGAAAACAATTCATAACTATAAAATTTGTATAGTTATTTTCTTATTCAAACCTAAAACGGTAGAAACCGGTTCGATTCGATTAATGTTTTATCTGTCTTCTAAATATGCAACGATAGAACACAACTGACAGCAGATCCTTGTTGATGTCAATATCCATCTCTGCAAGTTTATCGACTGTGTCGAAGAAGTTTCGAAGATGCTCCCTGACATCTTCGCCTTCCGCAGCATGAGATTTCTCATGAGAATCGTCGTCCGCGCGAGCCCTCGGGATTGATATATGACGTGTAGCCTATCCCACACATCCTTCGACGTATTATGGCCTTTAACCTGTTTCAGTTCAGGAGGACTGATTGAGAGAATGATGTCGGACTTCGCTTTTTCGTCATTGATTTCCCATGTTTTCACGGCTGTCGTAGAAGTAGAGTCGTTTGCGACGAGAGTGGGTTTCGTGTTTTGGCTGCTAACGTATTGCCAGCCTTCCGTCTTCACAAGCAGCGCTCCCTGGTAACCATCTCCGATAGAAAACGATTAAAAACGGTTATATCTGTATCGTTTTTAATCGTATCTTATCGGTTCTATCGTTGCATATTTAGAAGACAGATAAAACATTAATCGAATCGAATCGGTTTCTACCGTTTTAGGTTTGAATAAGAAAATAACTATACAAATTTTATAGTTATGAATTGTTTTCTATATGTACAATTATTGCCCGTCTGAATCAGTCGTATATACACGATATAATATGTATCGTTATTTATGGTAATAATTTTACCGTATGCATTAATACGGATATATAAGAATAAAATGATAGACATCTTATCGATATTTATATGACTTAACCGAACCGATACATATCTATCGTTTCTTGTCAGGATTTTTTGACATACAACTTATCATCTTCTTTACGGCAGCAAATCGGTTCGTTTTCTATCGTATATCAATAATATAAATTGAATGTTGTACAGTCTTCCGAAATCGTTCGAAAATTTTCGATGCGCGATTGAGTCGCGTGACAAACTACCGACCGCAGACGTATTACGTATTAAAATCACGGAAGAATACAACGCGCGAAAAAGTGACTCATCCGAAAAGTCCGCGAGTGCTCTTATGAATAAAAGAGGCGCAAAAAAAACATTCCGAACACATTCAGAAAACTTTTTTTTTTTTTTTTTTTTTTTTTTTTAACGAAAACAAAGCTTTCTTTATGAGGAAGCAAAAATTAATCGTCAAGACGTTTATAATCTTTGATACTTATATATATAAGCATCTTATATATATAAGCATTTTGCTTCCTCATAGAGGAAGCTTTGTTTTAAATATTTTTATTTAATATTAATATTTATATATTATATATATATATATATATATACAATAATAATAATAATAATAATAAAAATCACGACAATAGATTTCCTCGTCATCCATGAGGTACTATTGTTGACGCGTTTTTTTTTTCTTAAGTGGTTTACTGACATTTCTAAAAAAATTCAAAAATTTTAAAAAATTTAAAATTAAAAAAAAACCTCTTTACCGATCATCGCCAAATTTAATACCAACATTCCTTAAATGATACTTTATTAATTAAAAAAAAATTCAGCCCGATATCTCAATATTTGCGGAAATTTGAGCAACCACGGACATTTCTAAAAAAAATTGGTTTAAAAAAGAACCTTTTTACCGATCATCGCCAAATTCAATACCAACCTTCCCTGAATGATACTCTATCTGATTAAAAAAAAACAGCCCGATATCTAAAAAATTACGGAAGTTAGAGCATTAACGGACAACAGAAGCGTTACATACATACACACACACATACATACATACACACATACACACGGACATTTTGTACAAAAGTGATTTTTCGACGTTTTAAAACATTTTAAACACATTGGCAAAAGCAGCTAAAAAAAATTTTTTTCACAAAAACAAAGCTTCCTCTATGAGGAAGCAAAAGAAACCGTCAAAAGGCAGGGACAGTAAGAAAACCTTTAAATATCGCTGTCATCGATGTCAGAAAGTAGGCCACAAGGCAAACAAGTGTCCATCGCAAACGAATCAATCCGAAAAGGAATCGGCTAAGAAAGTCGATGCCGTAAGTCTGTGCTGAGGTAAAATCCGTCGACACACGCGAAAAAACTGCGAATCACAAAACGGACGAAGAAGCCGCGAACATCGAAACGGAAGATGCAAACTGGTACTTGGACAGTGGATTCACCGCCCACTTTTGTAAGGATCTGTCGAAGTTCGACTATATCAATGGAACGGCGGGACAAAAGTTGAACCTGGCCAACAGGGCATCCACACACGTCATCGGAAGAGGAATGACATCCAATACAACCGAAACCAAAGGTAAATTAAAGAAAATAAACGTTCACCGATACCTTGTATGTTCCGGACCTACGCACGAACCTTTTATCCGTCGGAAAAATTACCGACAGGGGATACACAGTAATCTTTACGAAGTTGAAGGCCGATATCGTCGATAATCGCAACGGTGGTGTCGCATTAACCGCGCGCCGCGCAAACGGATTGTATTACGTAAATGGATCCTCCCGCGAGGACAGTGTCGTCGACATAACCTCCTCCGCGATTGTATCGACCGAAAACAATATCATGCAGTGGCATCGCCGCATGGGCCACTTAAATTTTCGCGACCTAATCCAGTGTGATAGAAACGAACGCGTTCGCGGGATGGACATTAAAGATCCGACCGCGCCTCCAAATTGTGATATATGTAGTCTACGTGGAAAGATGACGCGCCCTCCCTTTTCGCAAAGGTTAGAACGAAGTGTGTCACCGTTGCAAATCGTTCACACGGATCTATGTGGACCCATGCGTTCTTCGTCAAACGGTGGAGCTCTCTATTTCATAACTTTCATTGACGATTATTCGCGATGGTGCGAGATTCATTTCTTGAAGAAAAAGGACGAAGCTTTGGAAGCCTTCAAGAAATACAAGTCTTACGCTGAAAGGAAAACCGGTGCCAAACTTTAATATCTGCAATCCGACAACGGGGACGAGTACATCAACAAAGCCTTCGATGATTATCTGGAGCAGCTCGGAATCAAACGGAGGCTCTCTACTCCACGTACTCCGGAGCAAAATGGATTCGCGGAAAGACGCAATCGCACCACCGTGGAAATGGCTCGCTGCATGCTTCTGGGATCGAGACTATCTGCATCCTTTTGGGCCAAAGCGGTGAACGCCGCGAACTACGTACGAAACAGGTGCCCGTCCAGCATCTTAGACGGAAAGACACCGTACGAACTATGGGTCAAACGCCCTCCTAACGTCGATTACTTTAGGGAATTCGGGTGCAACGCCTATGTCCTTGACAGGAAACCCGGCATCGGAAAATTTGAACCAAGATCGAAGATCGGTACGTTTATCGGATACTTGAACGAAAATAAAGGTTTTTGCGTGTGGATCCCTGAGGAAAAGAAAGTGGTAGTCACCAGAGACATCAAGTTCGCCAAATCTCGGAAACACTCCGACAGCGGCAAAGTCTCGCATGATAAATTGGACGACTTTTTCCCTTCCGAGATAGACTTGAAACAATCGTCAACTCCGATTCTTACCGGAGCAGATACCTACGGGAAAGCTGGTCGAAACGAGCCGGAAACGGTCACATGAGACTTCAACTCCTCCGATAGGAGATCCGATGAAATCGACGCAGACGAGGTCGAGAACGAGTACCCCATCGAGGACGACGTTGAGGATGTCACCGAAGCAGATCGGATCCCCGAGAATAACGACGCCGTCGCCGTTCCGAGCCGAAAAGGACCCGGAAGACCGAGGCTGATGCGCACCGGGCACAGAGGGAGACCTGCGAAGCAGTATCATACTGCAAACTTCGCAGACTACCAAGAACATTACGTTTTTCAAACGGATCGGCCCTGCGGAAACCCGACTCGGATGATTGGTATCACGCCATGTCGGAGGAAGTGAAATTAATCTTGAATAAGGAAACATGGTCCATCGTCGACCGTCCTTGCAACCGGAGCATCATCGGAAGCAGATTCGTTCTAAGAAACAAATACTCCGAGGATGGTGCAATCGAGCACCGAAAGGATCGCATCGTAGCTAAGGGGTATTCTCAACGTCCAGGACTGGATTTTCACGCGACCTTCGCGCCGGTCGCTCGGATGGGTTTGATCCGCATGATCGTCGCTCTGGCAGCTCAGCTTGACATGGAGATCCACCACGTTGACGTAACGACGGCCTACTTAAACGGTATACTACCGGAGGAAATATACATGGAACTTCCTCAGCACTTGATAAACGTGCTTGAAAGATTGAAACGAGAAGGATATTCAGCTACACGAACCAAGGCCGCACATATGCTGGATCAAATCCAAAAAGGAGACACCGTATGCAAATTGCATAAGGCACTATACGGTCTCAGTCGGGCGGGCCGATGTTGGCATGAGACCTTGGACGACGCCTTGCAAACTTATAGAGCCACAAATTCATCTTCGGACCCGTGCGTTTATTACATGGGACAGGATGAAGATATCATCCTAATCGCAACCTACGTCGACGACGTTGTGATTGCCGCACGAGACCCGCGAAAGATAGCCAAATTAAAGCGCTTTCTGAGCGCAAAGTTCGAACTTAAGTATTCCAGATAAATAAAGAGATGCTTAGGAATCGAGTTCCTGTGAAACAAAAATGGAATTCACCTAAAACAATCCGCACTCATCAGGGAGATTTTTCATCGTTTCGACATAATCGATTGTAAGCCAAAGAAGACACCGCTCGAGCCCGGAATCAAACTTGAAAGAGACGACCAAAAATCTGAAGAAGAATTGCCCTATCGTGAGCTGGTCGGATCCCTCATGTACCTGTCAGTATGTACCCGTCCAGATATCTCCTTCGCTGTCAGCTATCTCAGTCAATTCAACGACTACTACGGCGAAGCTCATTGGAAGGCTGCGACGCACGTCTTGAGGTACCTAAGGGACGGAATCAACAGGATTAACCTTTCCAAGATGCGATGGCTCATTAACGACCTACGTAGACGCTGACTGGGCCAACTGCCCACTCTACAGAAGTTCTTACACAGGCTTTACTTTCCAAATAGAAAAATCCATCGTGTCTTGGGAGTCACGCAAGTAACGAACCGTTGCCTTGTTAGCCATAGAGGCCGAATACATGGCCCTCTGCGAGGCCGCGAAGGAGGCCATATGTCTACGTCGCTCACTCATCGAATTTGGCTTCCAGAAGATAGCTAAAACGATTCTTTTCTGCGACAGCAATGGTGCTCGAATGCTTGCGGAGAATCCTGTGCACCTCAATAGGTCGAAACACATCGACACCAAGCATCATTTTGTTCGTGATGCCGTACACGGAAATCAAGTGACCATAAAATACATTCCTACGGACGAGATGGCTGCGGACGCGTTGACCAAACCTTTGGCTGGTCCTAAACTTAGGAAATGTCTCCGTATCTTGGGCGTCGAATAACATCATATCTCGGGACATCGATGGCACACAGGTCGAGGGGGAGTGTTGGAACTGGCGACCTATGTATGAAACAACCAGCGCCGGCCGGAGCCACTGCGCCTGTTTACCAGCGTGCGCATGCACCGCCTATGTATACCCCCACTACTACCTTCTCCCCAGTTCGTTCGTTGCCCTTGTCAGTTACACACGTGTCCGTTCTCTATGTATCGTTCTATGCAATAAACTCTACTATATTCGTATAATCAATGTTTCATTGATACGATCCGCGTTCCTCAACAATTATCATTATCATTATCGTTATCGTTATCGTTATCGTTATCGTTATCGTTATCGTTGATAACGATATCGTTATCGTTATCGTTATCGTTATCGTTATCGTTATCGTTATCGTTAGCGTTAGCGTTAGCGTTAGCGTTAGCGTTAGCGTTAGCGTTAGCGTTAGCGTTAGCATTAGCATTAGCATTAGCATTAGCATTATTATGTATTTACTATATGTATATTTATTAGTCTTTTTGTATAAATTATAATTTCTTTCAAAACGCTTGAACATGAGCGCACATTATTATTATCATGTAGAGAGACCGGAGCAAAGTCGACCCTATTTTTTCGTGATTTTAACAACAAAATAAATCATTTTAGCGAAATATAGTATACCATTGTAAAGAGTGAACCCTTGGCTACAAAATTTATATAGGCATTTTTGGTCTACGTCTCTTTGTTCAACCGGTATAGAGTAAAAACGACAAAGGTGCAAAAATCGAAAAGTTAAAATTCTCGGGCCGGAGTCGTGTCTTCATTCTCGGACTGGATTTTAAATAAAGATACATAATTTTGATCATAAAAAATAATAGAATACACTTTATTCATTGTTTTTTAGTAGAAAAATGGAAAGCGGAAAATAATTTCAAGAAAATCAATTTTTTTTTGCTAACAGTTAAAGTATGTAAAAACAGAGTCTGACGAGCGCACTCGTTGTGCACCTTATGCCTGCAGGAAATGCACTGTTTTTCATCGGCTTTGTTTTCTATTATCTCCGAGCATACGCAGCATATATTATTTATGTAAGGTAGTGCGTATGATAACAAACCGATCTAGATATAATTATTTCTATGTTTATATTGTTCACAAAGTTTAGTTATACAGCGTTGGTATTCATGTAAGGCGTCTGGTTTCGAGATGTTACAATGTCAGATAGAAGAGAATCGTCCTTCGTACCGCACACTTTAAGATTGCTCTGTCGCATACTTCAACAGTTATACTTATTCTACGTTTGTCATTAAACTAATTAATAGTAGCCGCAGTTTTATTTTGACCTCCAACAATTGGTAGCAGAACGTGGTTGTAAAAGGCAACCCAAGTATATCAAAATAAAAGCTACAGAAGAGACAACGTACGAGGAACGAGGAGCAATGGCGGACAAAACGGCCTTGCCCACAATCCCGTTGCTAAGGGGAGATAACTATTTCCATTGGCGAGTTAAAATGGAATCCGTCTTGCAGTTAAAAAGACTGCTAAGTGCCATAACCATCGATAGACCGGTGGGAGACGATAAGAAGAAAGAGCAAGCGGAATGGGACGAGAAAAATGCTGACGCCGTAGCGTGCGTACGACTATCGTTAAGTGACGAACAAGTATTGCAAATCGCTGCCGTATATAGTGCGAAACAGTTATGGAATGCAACACTCGACGCGTATACGGGACCAGCGGAAGACCGAGCGATTGATGCTGGAGAGGAACTACGGAACATCAGAATGACGGATGACGAAACAGTCAGCGAGTACATAAGCCGTGCACGAGGACTAGCGGTTAAATGCAATGCAGCCGGTTTACACACATCCGATCGTCAGCTGGTATACAACGTCGTCAGAGGACTTCATCACAGATACAGTCAAACCCGCGAAATACTAAAAACTCAGAGGGAAAAAAGGTTAGACGAAGTCCAGGAAATCCTCAAAGAGAAAGAACGAGAGCTGCAGAAGAAGAATACAGGTAACTGCAATGCCGACAGTCAAGAGAAGGCGTACATGGCACGAGATCGGAAGAAGAAATACAACAACAAGAAGAAATGTTTTGTTTGCGGCAAATTGGGCCACGTAGCGAAAGACTGTTACCATCGCAAGGACAGACAAGGACAAACCTCTGAAAATCGTGGAAAATACACGAATGATAGTAAAGGTAACAACGGTAAGAGAGCGGACTGTGTATCAGATCAAAAGGTAGATGCCGTTAATTTTCAGACTTTTAATGCTAACATGTGTCCTAAACTTAAATATAACGATTGGATTATAGATAGTGGTTGTACGTCGCATATGACTAATGACAAGAAGAATTTTGTAACGTTTAAATCGATTAATGGTAAAGTTTATTTTTAGCTGGTCGACATAATGTCATAAAGTCAAAAGGTATAAGTTCTATAAAACTTAAAGTGCGAAATGATAAAGATATGTCAAATTATGTTGTAATGCACGATGTTGTATATGTTCCTAGCCTACGTAATAATTTACTGTCTGTAATGAAGCTAATGGACCATGAATTAGAGGTTAATTTTATAGATCACAAAGTAAAAATTAATAAAAAGAATAGTAGTGAAATCATTGCCGTAGGGGAACGAGTGAATAATCATTTTGTAATTAACATGATTCCATGGTCAAGCGCTAATGATGATTATAAATGTTACAGTGCTGGAGCAGGTAATAGTATTAATAATACAACGGCTCAAGAAAAAATTACAGGAAATCTCGATGATTTATGGCATCGTAGACTGGCCCACATAAATAATGAATACATGCAGAGACTGATAAAGAAAAATATTGCGATAGGAGTAAGTAATGACATAAAAAATTTTATATGCGATGCGTGTAAAACTTGTAAGTTATCTAGGAGACCTTATAAATCAGTACCATACGATCAAAGTACTCAACCGTTAGAGCTATTACATATGGACATTTGTGGGCCTATGCCAGTAGAATCATTGGGAGGTGCGCGGTATATATTACTAATAATTGATGACTATAGTAGTATGTACTTTACTCATTTTTTGAAACACAAAAATGAAGCGTTTATTAAATTTAAAATCTTTAAAGAGAGATATGAGAATATGTTAGGTAAGAGAATAAAACGGATTCGTACTGATAATGGTATTGAATTTATTAATAACAAATTTAAAGAGTATACTAATAGAGCAAGTATAGAACATCAAAAAACCGTTCCATATAATCCAGAAAGTAATGGAAAAGTAGAGAGAGGAAACAGAGTACTCCTTAAACGCGCGCGTACGTTATTATATGAAGCTAACCTACCGTTGTATTTTTGGGCCGAAGCAGTAGCATATGTTACTCATACGGCTAATCTAACTCCTAGAAAGAATAAGGACGTGACTCCATATGAGCTATGGAAAGGTAAAATGCCTAACCTTAAATATTTGAGAACGTTCGGGTGCATCGCGTATTATCATACTCCAAAGAATACACGTAATAAAAATTAATATCAATTAAAAAGAGCAACGAGCCGTGACTGGGTGTTAGTGTCGATATATTTGATTAAAAAACTAATGACAAACGTTTCGGTCAACCTACAGGACCATCCTCAGTGTCGCAACATTACAATCGAAGTACAAAATCGAAACTATAAACTAAACGCAACAATTCGTTGTCTTCTGTACCTCATGCTGTAAGATGAGATATTAAAAATTAGATCGGTGTGTTACAAGACAGAATTTAGATAAATATACATACATGAGGATTTTTTTCCTTCGTCGTACGATCATTAGTCGAGTTAGAATATTCGTTGAAATTACACACTTAGTTCATTCGTCGTACGATCTTTTAACGAGTCAGCATTTCGATGACATGTACAAACCGCTCGGAGACAAGAGGACGTATCCAAATATATAGACAGAAGAGGAAAGGAAAGGGAAAACAGGAAGGGGAAACAAATAGTGGGAATGGGCGAGAAGGAAGGAAGCAAGGTTATGGCGGGAACACATTAAGGACTGGCAGGTAGCACTCCGAAAGAGATTCTGTGTCATTTTGCTTATTCAAGGGAGATGACTGCCTTTTAATATGTATCATTTCCGATACCAATCTCTTTCGAAGTGATGGTTCAACGTCCAAAATTTCCACTCCGTCCCAATCGAATATTCTAACTCGACTAATGATCGTACGACGAAGGAAAAAAATCCTCATGTATGTATATTTATCTAAATTCTGTCTTGTAACACACCGATCTAATTTTTAATATCTCATCTTACAGCATGAGGTACAGAAGACAACGAATTGTTGCGTTTAGTTTATAGTTTCGATTTTGTACTTCGATTGTAATGTTGCGACACTGAGGATGGTCCTGTAGGTTGACCGAAACGTTTGTCATTAGTTTTTTAATCAAATATATCGACACTAACACCCAGTCACGGCTCGTTGCTCTTTTTAATTGATATTAATCCTTTGTGAGCCTTACTTCAATATTTACACGTAATAAATTACAACCTAGTGGTAGAAAAGCGGTGGGATATTCACGAGAACGTATTGGCTATCGAGTGTATGACATTGAACATAGACAGGTTGTCGAGGAACGTAACGTAATCTTTAATGAGAGCCTAAAAGGTAGTTTTTACTTAAATAATCGTGAAATAAAAGATGATTATGAAGGTTGGAATATCGAAGATCTTATAAATAATATTAACGCGGTTGATAATAATGACGTAGAGGAAGATACAGACTTCGACGAACAAGACGTGGACGACAACGAGAATATTATAGATGAGCTTGATGTAATAAACCAGGATAATTTACAATTGAACGCGGATAGAGATCGCGATTTAAATGAGCGTAAATTAGGTAGACCGAAAGGTAGTACGCGAGAGGAAACTTTAAGACGAAGACAGGAATATGCAAAAGAAAACGAAGAACGTCTGGTAAAAAAAGGCGTAAGGCGCTCTCAAAGATTACAGGATAAACATCAAGCTCAAGTAGCGGAAAGTATTCATATATGTATACTAGCTGGTTACCCAGGCTTCGCCCCGGAAGACATGTGTAGTAAGACACGCAAATAGTCTCTCTCTAGCCTCCCCCTCTCTCTCTCTCTCCTCTCTCTCTTGAAAGCGAAAGCGGAAGAACATGAGCAATGCGGAGCGAGAGAAGAGAGAGAGAGTAGACGGCGCGAGCGCGAGAGAGAGCGAGCGATCCTGCTCCTCTCTCTCTCTCCTCTCTCTCTCTCTCTCCTCTCTCTCTCTCTCCCCTCCCTCTCTCTCCCTCTCTCTCCTCTCCCTCTCTCTTTCTCTCCCTCCCTCCCCCCCCCCCTCTCTCTCTCTCTCTCTCTCTTCATATACTTTTGATAAAAATTCGGTTAATTCTTTGAACTAAAAAATTGGAAAAATTAAAAAAATCGGTTTCCAGAAAATTATTAACAAAAAACTATACACATAGTAGCACTCTCCGGAAAATTCTACCCCTATTTTATATACTTTTGATAAAAATTCGGTTCAGGGGTTTAGGCTGGGCGATATTAAAGAATCCGTGAAAACACGTTTTACTCCTTTTCACCCCGTTAGGGTTCGAATTTCTAAAAATCCCTTCTTAGTGGCACTCCCCGGAAAATTCTACCCCTATTTCATATATTTTTGGTCAAAATTCGGTTCAGGGGTTTGGGCTGGGCGTTGATGAGTCAGTCAGTCAGTCAGGACATCTTCCTTTATATATATAGATATACCACGTAATCACCACAAAGCATGTAAAGATACAAATGCGAAATATTGGTTAGAGGCAATGAAAGATGAGATTAAATCGTTAGAAGATAATCATGTATGGGAAATAGTTAAGCGTCCTAATAACGTAAAAATAGTTAAAAGTAAATGGGTTTTTAGCATTAAGAAAGATAAAGAAAAAGGCGGTGTAAAATTTAAAGCGAGATTAGTTGCGGCGGGATACAATCAGATAAAAAATATTGATTATAAAGAAGCATACTTGCCGGTGATAAGTATAGAAGCATGGAGAACACTAATAGCAATAGCAGCTAAAAAAGGTCTGAATGTGAGATTCTTCGACGTAAAAACGGCGTATTTAAATAGCGAACTAGATGAAACCGTGTACTTGGAAATGCCTCCTGGATTTGAAAATAGATTTGGGGCAGGAAACGTTTGTAGACTTAAAAGAAGTTTATATCCCAGCAAACGAAAAAGGATTAAAAGATATTAAAATTTTTTAATACCTTTGAATCCCTTTTTTGGCGGAATTAGATGAAATTAAATGGGATTCGAAATGAGATGGTCCAATCCCATAGAATCCAAAAATCCTAGGCAGCCGAGCGTCGTGATTGGCCGAGCCTGTGCCTAGGCGACCGAGCGCCGTAATTGGCGGACAGCGATCCGTGCTATGCGGATGGCTAGCCCTGGTGAGGCGATTAATTCCGTAAGAGCGGCTCGCGCTGTATAGGCGACCGGCGCCGAGGAGGCGATCAACGCCGTAGGCGACTTGCGCCGAGGAGGCGATTAACGCCGTAGGCGACTTGCGCCGAAGATGCGTAGCGTCTGAGCGCTCTTGCCTTCGACGACTGGCGCCGGAAAAGAAAAGAATTACTTAATTGTGGTCCCGTCGGGGACCTCCTTATATACTGGACGGTGCAGAATTTTGAACTCGAGAAGGTGCCGTGACGATGCGACGCCTAGCGGCATCGATGCGAACTGCCGGTAATGCAGGAATTCGATATATACATATTGATTTCCAAATTTGGGATTCAATGGTATTTATTTCATTGTCGAAATAGTCGGAATTCAATGGAGTTCAACACGGACACTTTTCAATCCCTATCCTGGCATTCAATGGTATTCATTTTATTGTCAGAATAGACGAAATTCAATGGAATTCAATACGGAAATTTTTAATTCTTAGTTTGACATTCAATGGTATTCATTTTGTTAACGGAATCAATGGTATTCAATGGAATTCATGACGAAACTTTCCAATCCCTAACCTGGCATTCATTTCGTTACGTTTTTGTGTCGGAATTGAATGGGATTCAAAAAAGACAAATTCTTTCCAAAATAAGGAATTCCATGATATTGAAACTATTTCAATTCCTTTTGTGGACAAAATGGAATTCGGAAAGTCCTTAATTGAATTCTTGGCAATCCCGTTTTAATTCTTTTCAATCTTTTTTCGTTTGCTGGGATGGACTGCCACAATCGGGAAGAAATTGGTATTATACATTGAAAGAAGAATTGTCAAAAAATGGATTTATACCACTAGCATCAAAGAGTTGCATTTTTTATAAACCAGATGAGGAGTGTTTCTTTGTACTCGGTGCATATGTCGATGATTTCACTACTCTTGATAATAACAGTAAGACATGCGATAGAATATTAAGTTCACTTCGGAAAAGTTTTCATATTAATGAGACAACTACATCAAAAACATTTCTCGGTATACAAGTAAAAGCGACGAAGAGGGGATATACTTAAACCCAAAAAAATATATTAAGATTTTGTTAGGAAAACATGGAATGTTAGATTGTAAGCCTGTAAATACACCAATTGTACCGGGAGAAGATAGGATATCTGATGAGTTAAAAGAAAAATGTGATATTAACAAATATCAAGAACTAATTGGAGAACTATTATATTTAGCTAATTGAACAAGGCCAGATATAGCCTATGTAACGTCTTACCTATCACAATACAACCATTGCCCTGAAAAACGACATTATATGATAGGAAAAAGAGTTTTACGTTATTTGAGTGGAACTATAGATAAACGGCTGTCATATGATAAAGAGTTCGGAATATTAAAAGCGTATTCGGATGCAAGCTGGGGTAACGGTGAAAAAGGAAAGTCTTTTTCAGGAGGAGCTATTTTTATAGGTAATTCGCTTATATCGTGGCGATGCAACAAGCAGCGAACTGTAGGGATCTCTACATGCAAAGTAGAGCTGTGCGCAATAGCTGAAGTAGTTAAGGACACGATGTGGATACGGAATATATTAAAAGAATTGAAATGTGAAGAATACCTTAGTACGCCGATTAATATGTAACGGCCTGACTTTATCGAACGCGGACGGGATTTCTGGATCAGGGGTTCGATGACAGGCCCAGAGACAATAATCAATGTGCAGTGTACAGATATCGTTTATTACGTTTACTCTAAATGCGGTGGTACATACAGACTCGGTATATTACAACGGTCGCCAGACCGGCGGAACTCGGCGTTACGCGCAAGCGCGGTGGGTCGCAACGGCCGTCCGGCTGCGGCGGGGCGCGGGAGGTGACGGCGGTCAGCGGTGTATCTGCACTCGGCTGGCTAGCGGGCGGATATCTTATCCCTCGCGGGGCTCGGTCAATTCGCAGATCGCGGTATATTACATCGGTAGCGGAACGCGGGACAGGGACAAGACTCGCGGTATAATACAACGGTAAGAACGGATCGCGGGACGGAGACGTGATTCGCGGTATAATGCAACGCGGATCGCGGTACAATACGATGGTCGCGGAACGCGGGACAGGGACGTGAATCGCGGGATAACACAACGGTATAGATGCGGGAGTACGGAGCGCGCTATATGCAGTGGACGCGAGTGCACATGCACTTCGTATCGGCGGGACGCGCGAACGTTTCGGATGGCGGTGTTCCGGCGATACGGGCGTGAGAACCCTCGCTGCGGGGCCGAGCACGCTCGACCGCGCCTGGCCGTAATCGTCGGAACGGAGGATGGCGTCGGGGACACTTGAGAACTCTCATTCGAGGCCCACACTCTGGACCTCGGTTTGCGTGTCGCCCTAGGAGCTTAGGAGAGGTTTTTCCGGTCGGAAACGGTGTCGGCGAAAAAGGTCCCGTCTCGTCGAGCGCGCCGGTTTATATATGCCGCTCGGTGCGGCGTGTTCGGCGGGAGGGGAGGCCGATCGTCAGGCGCGCCGCGCGGCGGCGGGAGCGGCGCGATCCGTGCTCCCCCCGTCGGCGCTCGTCGGCGTCGCGCGGGAAGGCACCGGTGCGGCGGTTTCCCGCGCACACGGTGCGTTTCGAATGTTTAAAAAGAAGGTGGGCGCACCGCGCCCTGTCCTCGCCCGACGGAGGGTCGGTCGGGCGGCATCCGGCGGCTGGTAGCCGGGAACGATGCCTTGGTGTAAGGGGCGCATCGTTACACCACCCCCCCCCTTTTTGAAGTGCCTGAATTGAGAGGCACAGGGTCCGGCTGGTTGGAGATGCCGGTCGGTCGGGTGCTCGTTTACGCTGGTGGCTTCCGCGACTTGTCTTTCACCCAGCGGACGGAGCCGTCCCCGTTAAACCTTATGTGCCATCGTCGCTTCCCGATCGTATATTTATATTGTCGGGCGACGTGGCACGAGAAATGGGGCACCTCGATGATTACGCCGGGCTCGACCTCCACCGGGATCGGAGGCGATGGTATCGGCCCCATCACTCGCGCTGGCTGGAGTGTCGGTCGCGGTCGCCGGGGCCCCTCGGCCAGTGGTCGTGGGCGTCGTGGCGGCGGAGGTGGCGGGGCCAGCAGCCAGGCCTGCTTCGCCCGATTCGTCGCATCTGACCTCTGGATAATCGTGCCGACTCGTGGCACGTTCCTCGGCGGGGCCGGTTCGGCTGGCGTCGGTGTTGGAGGCGCCGGGTCGGGTTCGCCCCGGTATAGGGTGGCCCATCCTTGCCCGATCCCGGGGTTGGCCGGATCGTACTCCTCGTCGTCCTCGCCGAGAATCTTGGCGATCTCCGTGAGGATGTCTCTCTCTTGCTTCGCTGCGTCGTCCGTCATAGCTGCGGTCGCTCTGACGATCGGCTCGCTTCCGTCTCGGTACGCCGGGCGTATTAGCGCTTGTTGTCATTTTTCGGCGGTTAACAATGTTTTGGTTGCGGGTCGCGTCACAATGTTTCGTTCGACGACGTTCTCGTTTTGGCGCGCGTTTTCCGGTCGGATACGTTTGCACGGCGGTGGCGGTCGGTGCGAGCGCGTCCCCCCCGCCGAGGTCCGGGCCAGGTACGTCGGGTGGTGTGTCGGCCGGGGCGCGCTTGAGATCCTGTACGTGTATGTGGCGGTACCATTTCCCCGAGCGGCTGCGGAGGTCCACGATGACGGGTGAAATAATGCGGCGGATTTCTAGCGGACCGATAAATTTCGGCGCGAGCTTGGCGTTAAACGCCGCTTCTTTGTTGGAAAGCGGGCGGTCCCGTTTCCATACCCATTCCCCGATACGCGGTCTCCACTCGCGGCGGCGGAGATTATAATGTTTCTCTTGGTGCTGGAACGCGCGGGCTAGCTGGATCTTCACTAGTTCGTAGGCTTCGGTTAGCCGGCGGTGCAGGTGGGTCGGCGGCGGGGTCTCGTCGCGCGGCGCGTCCTCCCCGGGGCGGCGTAATTCGCGGCCGTGGTTTAAAAATGCGGGCGTGTAGCCCGTCGCGTCGTGGGTTGCGGTATTATAGGCAAACTGGAGTTCTGGCAAGTGTTCGTCCCAGGCTCTGTGTTTTTTCGCGTATTGCGCGATCATTGTCTTGATTACGCGATTGGTGCGTTCCACGGGATTGCAGTGGGGCGCGTATACTGGTGTAAAGCGGTG
Organism: Temnothorax unifasciatus; assembly: GCA_030770225.1. Classification (NCBI taxonomy): domain Eukaryota; kingdom Metazoa; phylum Arthropoda; class Insecta; order Hymenoptera; family Formicidae; genus Temnothorax; species Temnothorax unifasciatus. Next base: position 24,317 of record JASTWK010000581.1, read on the forward strand.
GCGGATCCCGCAGTCGGCGAGGAGTTTAGCGAGCTGTCGTGACTTTAACTGGGTGCCATTGTCCGACAGGATTTCGTCCGGGCATCCGTGTCGGAGGATAATAGCTTCGGTCACGTGTTTTACGATGGCCGGCGCGGTGGCCCGTCGTAATGGCCGGAGCTCGACCCACTTCGTGAATCGGTCCTGGATGTTGAGGAGCCAGATATGGCCGGCGGCGGACCGCGGGAGCGGGCCGACGAGGTCGAGAGTGACCTGCTGCCACGGGTGGCCGAGTGCGGTCGGGTGTAGTTGCCCGGCGGGCTTCTCCTGCGCCACCTTATGGGCGAGGCACGTCTGGCACTCGCGAACGTACCGGGCGATGTCGCGGAACATCCCGGGCCAATAATATCGGTGCGCGATTCTCGCGATGGTCTTCGCTATGCCGAGATGGCCAGCGGTCGGTGCGTCGTGGTATTGCTCTAGGAGCGGTCCTCGTTGTTCTTTCGGTACGCATTCCTTCCATTGTTCGGCCGCGGGGTTGTCTTTGAAATCCAGGCTGTGGAGCACGTGCTTCCACAGCCGGCCCCGGTCGATCCGGAAGTCCGGTACTTCGTGTGGCGCAGTTTCGGCCGTGTGCCACATGCGCGTATACCATGGGCACTTTGCTTTCGTGACGCTGAGGATTTCGGGTTGGCGGGATAATGCGTCGGCTACCTTGTTGAGCGCCCCTTTTCGGTATTTGATCTCGAAGTCATATTGTTGCAATTCGAATGACCATCGGCCCAACCGGCCGGACGGGGATTCTAGCTTTTGTAGCCATTTCAGTGACTGATGATCGGTGATCACCGTGAATCGGTACCCCCTCGAGGTAGCCGCGCATCCGTCGGATTCCCCATATTACTGCCAGACACTCCAGCTCGGTCGCGCTATAATTCCGCTCGGCGTTGTTTAACGTGCGGCTGGCGTATGCGATAACGCGCTCGCCCTCGGGAAGTATTGCGTCAGCACGGCCCCCAGGCCGTTGGTGCTGGCGTCGGTTTGAAGGTGGAACTGCCGCGAGAAATCCGGGCACGCGAGGACTGGTGCGGTAGTCAAAACGGTTTTGAGAGCGGTGAACGCGGTGTGCTCGGCTTCCCCCCAATTCCACCGGGCTTGCTTCCGGGTCAAGGCGGTGAGCGGCGCGGCAAGGGTCGCGAAATCTTTGATGAAGCGGCGGTACCACGATGCGATCCCCAGAAACTGACGGACCTGACGAACGTTTTGCGGTGTGGGCCAGTTCGCGACGGCGCTAACCTTGTCTGGGTCGGTTCGGATGCCGTCTCGGTCGATGACGTGGCCGAGGTACTTAATCTGTGGGGCGCAAAATCGGCACTTCTCGGGGTTAATGCGGAGGTTGGCCGCGCGGAGCCGGCGGAAAACTTCGCGCATAATGCGAAGGTGTTCGTCAAACGTTTCGCTGATAATGACGATGTCGTCTAGATAAACGAAGACGTATGGTTCTAGGTCCGGGCCCAAAATGGCGTCGAGTAGTCGTTGAAAGGTGGCCGGTGCCGAATGCAGCCCGAACGGCATGACGGTAAACTGCATGAGCCCTCGGCCGGGGACGGTGAAGGCGGTCACGGGTCGGCTTCCTGGCGCGAGCTGGTACCTGCCAATAGCCGTTTTTTAAGTCCAAGGTGGACAAGTAGCGGGCCCCCCGTAATTTGTCCAGCGTTGCGGTGATTTGCGGCATGGGATATGCGTCCTTTTCGGTGAGCTCGTTGACTAGGCGAAAGTCAATGCAGAATCGTGGTTTGCCGTCTTTCTTTCGCACAATGACGATCGGTGAGCTCCATGCGCTGTGAGACGGTTCAATGATGCCGTCGCGGAGCATCTTGTCGACTTCTGCATCGATGATTGCCTGCATCGCGGGGTTCCGCGGCCGATAACGTTGCTTAACCGGTCGGTCGGTTTTAACGCGGATCACGTGCTCCCCGCGGTTAGTGGGTCCCTGCACGGCCTCGAACTTCGCGAGCTCGACGGCCAGGAAGCGGCGGAGGCGCTCCTCCTCTGTCATCTCGCTACCCCTCGGACGCGTATTCGACGGCGGCGGTTCGCGCGTTGGCGTCGAGCGGGCCCGGCGGCGGTATGGCGAAGTCCAGCTTCGCCCACAGGTCTACGCCTATCAGCACGTCGCAGTCTAGTGCTGGCATGATTTGAAAAACGGTGCCAGAACATTCGTCCCTGCACGGTGAGGGGAAAGGTGATCGTACCCGGGATAGACGTGCTCGATCCGTCGGCGAGATGCACCTGGCCGTTGACCGGCTGGATCGGGAAATCGCGGGATATCCTGTCGGCTGTTTGCGCGTTGATAAACGACGCTTCGGATCCGGTATTCAGGAGTGCCTCGTACGGCTGCTTTGATGCTATCACGGTCAGGTGCGGACGCGGGGTATACATTATTCGGAGGACCGGGGGGCGGCCGCTTCGTCCCCGGCCCGAACGGCATTTCCCGGCGGCGGGTGGCAATCCTTCGTGAAGACGCCATCCCTGCCGCATTGGGAGCAGAACCGGCGCGGAGGTCGGCGGCAGTCGAACCGGGTGTGCCCTCTCTGTTTGCACCGCCAGCAACACTCGCGGCGATCGTATGCTGCGGCGGCAACCGCGGGCTGCGGGGCGGCGGTTTGTCGGGCGCGCGTCTGCTCTTCGATGTGTTCGAATTCCTCCGCCAGGCGTAGTATGTCTCGCGTGCGTGTTACGGTGTCGCGACGGATGTACATCTGATAACGCGGGTGCATATTATCATAGATCGCGTCGACTTGCTCTTCCTCCGTGAACCCGGTGGCCCGTCGCATCATCGTCAGCATATCCGTCGCGAACTTCCGGTACGGTTCGTCCGGTTTTTGCAGGCGCGTTTGTATCTCGCGGACCAGCTTGGCGCGGTATCGGCGCGGCAGGTAGTATTCGCGGAAGTTCGGCACAGAAGTCTTCCCACCCCCGCCAGTTAACTCGGTTGTTCCGGCACCACAGTAGGGCGTCGCCTTTAAACATCTCCGGTAGCCCCAGTAGCAATTGCGCGCCGGAATATTGGTACGCGTTTTTTAGTTCTTCGAGCCGCTCGAGGAAAGCCACGGGGTCTTTGCCGTCGAAATGGCACCCCCATTTCGTATCTGGTCCATGACCTGGGCAGGGGTTTCGTGGGGGCGGTCACCCGTGGTCGTACGAAACGGGTCGAATGGCGGCGGCGTGTAAAACGGTACGTTTGGTGACGCTGGCGGACGCGTGTCGGGGACCTGTACGCGGAGGTTTTCCGCTGGGTTTACGGTGATCGTGGGTGCGGCCGGCGTCTGTCCGCCCCCCGCGGCGGTGGATTGCACCGTTTCCGGGTGCTCGGTCACATAAGCGCTTAAGCGGCGGCGTAGCTCGTCGACCGAGCCGTCGGGGTCTAGTTCGAGCCGTTCGAGTTCTACGATGAGCTGGCTCTTCGATAACGCGTATATCCACGCCTTCGGCATGATGCGCCTTGATTACTGTCTCTCGGAACGGATCAAAACGGTCCCTGTTCGGGCGCCATGTAACGGCCTGACTTTATCGAACGCGGACGGGATTTCTGGATCAGGGGTTCGATGACAGGCCCAGAGACAATAATCAATGTGCAGTGTACAGATATCGTTTTATTACGTTTACTCTAAATGCGGTGGTACATACAGACTCGGTATATTACAACGGTCGCCAGACCGGCGGAACTCGGCGTTACGCGCAAGCGCGGTGGGTCGCAACGGCCGTCCGGCTGCGGCGGGGCGCGGGAGGTGACGGCGGTCAGCGGTGTATCTGCACTCGGCTGGCTAGCGGGCGGATATCTTATCCCTCGCGGGGCTCGGTCAATTCGCAGATCGCGGTATATTACATCGGTAGCGGAACGCGGGACAGGGACAAGACTCGCGGTATAATACAACGGTAAGAACGGATCGCGGGACGGAGACGTGATTCGCGGTATAATGCAACGCGGATCGCGGTACAATACGATGGTCGCGGAACGCGGGACAGGGACGTGAATCGCGGGATAACACAACGGTATAGATGCGGGAGTACGGAGCGCGCTATATGCAGTGGACGCGAGTGCACATGCACTTCGTATCGGCGGGACGCGCGAACGTTTCGGATGGCGGTGTTCCGGCGATACGGGCGTGAGAACCCTCGCTGCGGGGCCGAGCACGCTCGACCGCGCCTGGCCGTAATCGTCGGAACGGAGGATGGCGTCGGGGACACTTGAGAACTCTCATTCGAGGCCCACACTCTGGACCTCGGTTTGCGTGTCGCCCTAGGAGCTTAGGAGAGGTTTTCCGGTCGGAACGGTGTCGGCGAAAAAGGTCCCGTCTCGTCGAGCGCGCCGGTTTATATATGCCGCTCGGTGCGGCGTGTTCGGCAGGAGGGGAGGCCGATCGTCAGGCGCGCCGCGCGGCGGCGGGAGCGGCGCGATCCGTGCTCCCCCCGTCGGCGCTCGTCGGCGTCGCGCGGGAAGGCACCGGTGCGGCGGTTTCCCGCGCACACGGTGCGTTTCAAAAGTTTAAAAGGTGGGCGCACCGCGCCCTTGTCCTCGCCCGACGGAAGGTCGGTCGGGCGGCATCCGGCGGATGGTAGCCGGGAACGATGCCTTGGTGTGAGGGGCGCATCGTTACAAATATATATAGCGATAATCAAGCTGCGATTCAGTGGTTAAATAATGCTAGTTCATCTAAAAGAACTCGACACGATAATCTAAAATATCACTTTGTACGCGATGAAATAGAGAGGGGCGATTTTAAAGTATTATATCTAAACACAGATAAAATGATTGCTGATTGCTGATTTTACAAAAGCAGTGCCTAGAGAGAAACTTGATTGGAGCTGTAAACAAATGTCTATTATCTAATACTGATTAATGCGTTAAACATGTAAGATCGATTTGTAGGAGGAGAATGTAAGGTAGTGCGTATGATAACAAACCGATCTAGATATAATTATTTCTATGTTTATATTGTTCACAAAGTTTAGTTATACAGCGTTGGTATTCATGTAAGGCGTCTGGTTTCGAGTTACAATGTCAGATAGAAGAGAATCGTCCTTCGTACCGCACACTTTAAGATTGCTCTGTCGCATACTTCAACAGCCATACTTATTCTACGTTTGTCATTAAACTAATTAATAGTAGCCGCAGTTTTATTTCGACCTCCAACAATTTAGCTTTCTTAATTTTGTTTTGGTTTGGTCACGACTTTGCCCCGAACACAAGTTTTAGGTTTGGGCACTTATAAAATAATAGAAATCAATGAAAATAAAAAAACTTTACTGTATTTGTGTTCACAGCATGCATTACTCTTTAGAATCACTTACTTTGAGATTCGGAGAGACAATAATACTTAAGATATTACAAACTTTCGACGCGGAAGAAATTTTACTTTCGACCTGTGAAAACATGTTTGCTTCGATAAGAATCACAACATGGCACGTAACCTTACTAAACTCCGTTGGTCACGTGGGCATCATAAGCCGCGTTTACAGTATTAATGACGAGTTCACACAACATACAAATTTCGAGATAATTGCAAAAACGACTCCACCCCGGGGCCGACTTTGCCCTGGTCTCCCCTATCTATTACGTATATACTTTTAGGCGTGGTGTATATGTTTTACGTGTATACTTTTAAGGTTTATCCAGACAAATTTGCATAGGTGCATGACCATATGCATAAAGAAACGGATTAGTCTATTTCCTTATGCACATGCATATGGACCAATCAATTCTCTTATGCTTATGTTTATGCGCTATGCAAGTTTATCTGGATTGACATTTTATTATGTTTATGATTATGTTTATGTTTATGACATTATGGATTTGTATTTATAAAAACATCTGAAAAATAATTATATATAATTTACGGAAAGATGTAATGAAAATATCATAGACTTAAAGTCTATGGAAAATATAACTTGCGAAAAAATTGTTATTACGAATTATTAGGGAAATCATAATTTCAGTATAGCAGGTATTCATCGACCTCTATCAAGTTAGCCCCCCCCCCCCCACCATCACAAAAAAAATCCGCACCTATTAAAAAATGTAGTGCTACTTATGTGCTAATTTGTTACTCTAGTCCAGATTTTGTTGCTCAAACCGTTTAGCAGGAAATGGCGATCGAAATGGAGGGGCCAGCTTGTCGTCAAGCTAGCCCCCCCCCCTTCCCATAATGAAAAACCTATATAGAGTGCAAATCTAAAAAACCAATACATCAGAATTTGTTGCTTTTTTGTTGCTCTAAAGCTTGAAAACATTTTTGAAATATAACATTTTTTAGAAAATACGTATATCCGAATACTTAACAGACAGCACTATACTCTGACTACGTCTTAAACAACGTTATATTTCCAAAATGTTTTTACGCTATCTTAAAGCAACAAAATATTGTAGCAACAAATTCTAGTATAAACGTTTTTTCGATTTGAGCACTCTATATATTTTTTCGCATGGGGGGGGGGCAGCTTGGCACAGGTTCTAGCCCCACTACATACTGAAAAAGCAATAAAAAATGTCCCTATTAAAAAATCAATTATACTTGAATTTGTTGCTATTTTGTTGCTTTAAGATAGCGTAAACAAATTTTCGGAATATAAAGTTTTATAAACAATACCACTAATAAATACTGCATCTCTGCGTCGACCGTTATCTACGACTTCAATGTCTAAAAACTAATTATAGTAAAGGAATTTGGTGCTCGGATCTTTTGGTATTAAAATATTCTATGGACCGTGCCCTATCAAAATATGCAACATATGCCATTTTCTGCTAAACGGCTTGAGCAAGCAACAAAACGGACTAAAGCAACGAATTAGCACATAAATAGCACTAAATTTTTTAATAGGTGCGAATTTTTTTGCGATGGTGAAGGGGCTAACTTGATAGAGGTATTCATCATCATTTGCGTTTAAATTATGTGTACCATTGAGATAAGAATTGAGTGTCGTTTATAAGTTTCTAATACAGCAAATAACACGTTCCGAGTAATTAACGTTACATTAAATACGAGTATCTTTTCTTAAGGTTGAGTGGGCACGATATTGCGCTTTCCAGTGAACGTCATTGTAAAACTATCTATTATAGGTACAAACAATAGATTTTACGTTAGCACTCGGATAGCTGTTCTTTATCGTAGTTCCCATATCCGTTTGTCTGTGTTCTTTGTCGCAGTATTCGTATCCGTTTGCGGTTAGATACAATGATGAGTAATATCAAGTCATTTTATAGGTAACGATCTCTTTTTGCTTCCTCATAGAGGAAGCTTTGTTTTCGTAAAAAAAAATTTTTCGGATATCTTTGGCAGTGTTTAGAATGTTCTAAAACGTCGAAAAATCACTTCTGTACAAAATGTCCATGTATATGTATGTATGTATGTATGTATGTGTGTGTGTGTGTGTGTGTGTGCGTGTGCGTGTGCGTGTGCGTGTATGTAACGCTTTTATTGTCCGTTTATGCTCTAGTTTCCGTAATTTTTTAGATATCGGGATGCATTTTTTTTAATCGATAGAGTATCATGTAAAGAAGGTTGGGATTGAATTTAGCGATGATGGGGATGTAAAGCAATTCTTTTTTAATAAAATTTAAAATTTTTTTAGAAATGTTTGTGATTGCTCTAACTTCCGCTTAAGATATTGGGCTGTTTCTAATTTTATTATTTTCTTCAGTCTTTTCTACCTCTATCTATTATTATAAGTACCGATTTCTGTCTGTCTGTCTGTACGTGAACTACTCATTCGTTAGTGGACCAAATTTTTATCAAAAGTATATGAAATAGGGGTAGAATTTCCCGGGGAGTGCCATAAAATGTATAGTTTTTCGTTGCTGATTTTTTAGAAACCGGTTTTTCTAATTTTTCCAATTTTTCGGGAAATAATTGACCGAATCTCAAAAAATTGTATATGAAGTAGGGATGGAATTTCCCGGGAAGTGCCATAAAGTGTATAATTTTTTGTTACCGATTTTTTTGAAAACCGGTATCCGAAATTTTTCCAAATTTTTGGGAAATAATTGAGTGAATCTCAAAAAATTGTATATAAAGTAGGGATAGAATTTCCCGGAAAGTGCCATAAAGTGTATAATTTTTCGTTACCGATCTTTTTGGAATTCGGTAAAAAATTTTCCAATTTTTTAGGAAATAATTGAGTAAATCTCAAAGAATTGTATACGACGGAAATGAACTTCAGTCGATAAGAAAGTAATATTTGTCAATTTATAGTATTTTTGTGAATTGGTGTGTATGTATGTTTGCTTAATTAAATTATATACGAAATAAGGTAAATATATGTTTAAAAAAAATCGGTTCCAAAATTTTTTGGGAAATATACGTAATTTTTAGGGTTCCTTTAAAAAAAAAAAAAGTTTAACCACGAACTAGTTATTCGTTAATGGACCAAATCTTAAAGAATTATATATAAAAATCGGTTCCGAAATCTTTCGGGAAATATACATCATTTTTATATTTCGGAAATTAATTGACCGAACCTCAAAGAATTGTATATGAAGTAGGGGTAGAATTTCCCGGGAGTGCCATAAAGTGTATAATTTTTTGTTACCGATTTTTTTAAAAACCGGTATCAAAAATTTTTCCAATTTTTCGGTTAAAAAATTTTATTAATTTTTCGAGGATGGGTTTAATTGCCACTGGAAACCAGTTTGAACGATATTGCGACGAGAGGTTTAATTTTTAAGTAATGTAACGATCTACCGCTTTTGTTGAAACAGGTTCAAAAATTTTATTAATTTAATTTTACATTAATCTACCGATTTATCGATTTAGTTAAAACCGGTGCCAAAATTTTTTTAATTTTCCGGGAAGTGCCATAAAGTGTATAATTTTTTGTTACCGATCTTTTTGGAAACCGGTTACAAAATTTTTCCAATTTCTCAGGAATTAATTGACCGAATTTCAAAGAATTGTGTATGAAATAAAGATAGAATTTCCTGGGGTTTGCTATAAAATGTATAATTTTTCGTTACCCATCTTTTTGGAAACCGGTTACAAAATTTTTCCAATTTTTTGGGAATTAATTGACCGAATCTTAAAGAATTATATATGAAATAGGAGTCAAGTGGCAAAATTTTTTAATTTTTGGAGGATAAGTTTAATTTTTCTAATTTTTTCAGGATTTTGAAAAGAAAAAATAAAATAGAAGAAAATGAAAGAGAGTTAATAATGGCGGATCAACGGAGGGAAACGCGCAAGGTGCGAGCAAAAATAAAATTTAAAGACTAATATAGGGGATTACATTTTTGAAATATTTGACAATATGCTAATCTGCATCTATAATATTATCTATTATTTTTTATTTTTTAAAAAAGAATTTGAAGATGTAGGTTAGAGTTTGAGGAGAAAGAATATCAAAGGTGCTCCTAATTAATGAGTGAGTTTGGGGAGAGGGAAATAGATTTTGAGCCCGCGCGAAGCACGGGCGAAAAATCTAGTTTTATATATGTAGCCTGAACTCCCAAAGTCAATATTGATTTGAAATTGCGTCAATTGTAAAAACCCCACTTGTGCTAACAAGGGAAGGGTCAACCCTTGGGGTCACCGATTTTGTCGAAATTTTACTAAAATTTAGTATTGATATAGAAGTGACAAATGCTGTACGGAGACGATGCGCTTCTCAACCGTTGCCGAGAAATCGCGATGTGAATTTTAGCACGCTCTTTTCATACCATTGCAGTAAAGCGTCTTTCAAGTGTCAGCGTGGCGTAGCGAACTAGGAGTCGGACTACAAGCGTGAAGGTTGCTGGTTCGCGTCCCGTTCTTTTCATATAATTTTTTTTCTTTTTTTTGTACTTATATTACAGTATACATTATATACAATATATTTATTATTATTATTATTACTTTTAGACAAAAAAATGTTTATTATTATAATTTTAAAACTGTGCATAAAATGTTCGTAAAATATTAGCGATTTTGAAAGTAAATAAATATATATATATATATATATATATATATATATATATATATATATATATATATATATATATTAGCGGGGATATTTACATAATTTATTCTTTAATGTTTTGTATAGGTATAAAAAAAAACCCTAGCGCCCGAGCGCTCTTTTAAAAATACTATGAGCAGGCAAACAGGCAACAAAAGATCAGGTTTGAAAGGCAGTCTCTAATGTTTTAAAATATAAGACGTAAAATTCTAGGAAGAGGCTGTGCTGTATACCGCATTATAATTCTAATGCATCATAATTCCAATGCAAGGCAATTCGAATGCATAGAAAATAAATGGTTATATTTCACATAATTCTACTTCTCCGTAAGCGCTCCTAAAGGTTAGATGTTTAAGTTTGAAGTGCTGTCATACTGTGGTGCTGTACTGATGGTATACTTTTCGCGCGGGTGTAGTCGCTGCGACGTTGCCAAATCTCTCTTGTTATTCGAAGCACGCTACGTGAACTGTGATATGGCCTATTTCAATAGCCAATATCATAAAATTTTATGCGATAACCCTTGTTTTTCTCAATATTTCTGAAAGCTTAGATTAAGATCTATAAGAGCTCCGTTTTTTAAATCTCTGGTAGGTCGCTTTCATATAATTAATATCTCGTTTCCTGTCTCCAGGAACCCCTCTGCCATAAGAGCTCATGTTAAAAACTGTGATTTCAAAATTTATTTTTGCAAATTTTTACACGATAATCGATGCTAAAATTTTTTGAGCAATTTTCTCGCATCTCAATTTATACGTCCATAAAGTTTTTTTCCAATTTTTAGATACATCCATTATCTGTAGAACCTCCTTAAACAATCTTAAACTTTGTCTAAAATTCTCAAAGACTAACCGATGAAAGATTCACAAGCTAACATTATAAAAGAGTTTATAAAAGAGTTTATGTTAATTTTATGCAATTCTTAACATTTCCTACTCTCCTTACACCCTTTAATGCAATTAATTTATCCAATGTCACAGGAGTAAAAAAGTGAAATTACTTTACAAACGCGTACTCATTATTAGCCGGCTCTCTATCGATGGTATCAATAACGAGAGTTTTCACTACTTTATTATACTTATATTAATTGAGATCTTTACTTAGCCGGTCTATATTGAAGCGTCACCACTTGGTTGGAGCGCGGTCTCATCCTGAGTCGCAGCTTCTGCGGTCTCAACTGCACCGGCTGTACCGTATGGTCATTGGAGACATCCTGGAAATCCATGTTCGTCAACACCCGAAGTGATCCCGGTGGGGACGCGCGTATTTCCACATTCGGACAGCCAAACGCCCGCAGACGCTCAGGCACGTTGCACCTCGGTTTGCCGTACGTGGAATTTGAGTATGACTAAGGTATTGCGGAAAAACAAGCAAGTCATGTTGTGGTTACGCGTCGCAATGAATTAAATCATCCCGTGTTTCGAAGCTTCAACAAAAACTTAACACGTTGAACGTTAATACAACCATCACTTAATTTCGCAAAGTTAATTAGAAGGAATACTATATTAAAGAGTGTACGCAGAGTGAAAAAAAGATGCGAGGACTACAAGTCGGAAATGAAGTGTTTTCATAAATAAAGTCTGACATTAACTAACAAGAAAACTTCGCGAACTCGAAAATTCTGATTTTAATGGAACTTTCCACACGTGTAGGAGTAAAAAGATGAATTTAGAAATTTTTTGTAGCTGCCCAAAAACGGTTCTAAGGGATGAAACCACCACTCATATGTAGAGCGAGTTTTTGCTTTTCTCGATATATTTCGAAAAATATTCGAGATATCAAAAAATGTCTTAAATAAAAGTTTTATAGTGAAAGCTCCTCTATTCAACAACATTAATAAAATTTTGAAAAAAAATTTTGTTTAAAAAATTATTTTGAAAAAATATTATATTAATGTTGTTGAATAGAGGAGATTTTACTATAAAACTTTTATTTGAAACATTTTTTAATATCTTAAATACTTTTCAAAATATATTGAGAAAAGCAAAAACCGGCTCTATATATGAGTGATGGTTCATCCCTTAAAACCGTTTTTGGGCAACTAAAAAAATTTCTAAATTCATCTTCTTACTCCCCCTATATGTGTTTCATTAAAATCAAAGTTCGCGAGGTTTCCTTGTAAGAAGCAATAGTTTACGATTTATCTTATTCCGACATATATTTTGACATAAAAAATATATAATATCTCATAAAGTTAATAAGGTATTCATAATAAGTATCTTAATAACTTTACTTCAATATTTTAATGGACCAATATTAAGACAGATGAATGAGATGAAATAATAAGACAATAAATAATGAAATGAAAGAATTAATGTAAAAAAAACGCAAAGAGGAAGTATACAATTTGTATGAGTAAAATATACAAAAAATATTTATCTCATTAAAAGAAATATCAATGACGCTGATATCTCATTAAATCGCATGCTATGAAAATTTTTTGCTTGTATCATATTTCTTTGCTGAAAAAAATGTAGGTAACTTTTGTTTCAACTTCTTTTCAAAAATGCTTTATCTTTGATATTAAGACTCCCGTCATTTTGTCTTATCTCGTGTATATACATTTACTTATTTATTAATAGATTTGTTAAAAATGTATGGTATTAGTTTATTAACATGTCGATGTTATCAATGTTATTAATGTTAATATCCACTATTACAACGATAAAGTGAAGTTGTTTCATTGAGACAATACGCAAGTTACAAAATCTCGCTGAATGTATTTTAAACGAGTGACCACTACGGTATATTCAACGTGTTAATAGAAACTTCGATGCTATAACATTCTCAAAATATGAAACATTTACCCAATCACTGCACCAGGCGCAAGCCAAACTCGCTTCTAAACAATTCTCACAAGTACTTTGAGACGTGCACAAGCTCAACATTTTTGTATCGACACTCAGACATATTTTCATGAGGTATAGATTCACCGTCAGAACAAACACCAACGATGCACGAAACTTCATTTCATTAAATAACAAAATATTTAACACACAAAAATACATACATGTACACACACTATATCGTGATTAAAATCGAACATCTCTTTTTGGATATCTTTTTTTTAGATTTGCGCTCTATCTATATCAATCGCTCATTTAACTTCTTACAAGCGTTGATCGAGACTATACTACGTTAATTATGAGACAACGCGTTACGTATTTCTTCAAGCAAATTGTTACGCGCGCGTGTGCCACAGGTGCCACATCGGAATCCCAAATACAGCACGAGCAATCGATAATGCGAATAAAACTGTAACGCGCGTCTGTTTTCTTCTTATCAGCGGCACGATAACGATAAAGCTCATATCTGCGAATCGCCGATTTGGCAAACGCACAGGTTCCCAATTATGGCGGCGCCATACCTATTACTGATACCATTTATTATTATACTATTAACGGACCTATAATCAACTATCAATTTTAATCTTCACTTCATTTAATTTTTTATTTTTCCTATTTATTCACTATTGTTTCAATTATTCACTTTCCGTGGCTTATTTGAGGAAGAAAAAGTCCTATAAACACATGCCCTAAACTGCTTCGTTTTTTAAATACAGTGTCAAAATTGTGAGAAAAATATGAAAATTACGAAAATCTGGAAAACGTTTAGAGATATTCTATTCAAATTTGGTACGCGTACATGTTGTATTAAAAACCATTTTCCAGTGAACCGATGAAACATTTTTAGATCTGTCAGGGGCGTGCGAATGGGTAATCATATTAAGTCTTTTAATGAAGAAAATGAGAAAATAGTACGCCATTGGGGTTTTTTTGGTTAACAATTTTTTTAATCAGGAACTAAAACTCTATAAAGACTTCTTCTTGCGTTTTTTTTTAACGATAAACTGCTTTTGAGTTAAAATACAAAATTGAAATACGCAAACCCCTGGTGGATCTAAAAAAAATTTAAGAAGGTTCCGTTGCTACAAAAAAATGCAGCCAGTTTCATGAAATTTTAATATGTTGTTCTAGAATGCAAAATAGAATTATGTGAATTTTTGGGGAATTTTTTACCGTCCCTTTTTGAAAAAAATCTACTCTAAAAATTGTACTTTTTAGCATAGGTTCTTATAGGAAATGACATATTGCACACCTTCAGAATGAAATAAGTGCAAGAAAAAATGCAAATAATAAGAAAAAAAAATATGCACATGTATAACTTAATAATTTACAAATAAATTAATGAAAGAAAGAGGAAGGTTACCGCACATTTCGTAGAAAAATTAATTATTAGAGCATAAATTGCTTGATTTTTCGTCTGCTAGACTGCCATGGTTGTGAGCAGCTTCACGCACTATACACGCGGCGACTAATCAGAGTAATCCCCTTCACTCCCACTACTTCAAACGCTAGTGCGCTGTTGCCAGAACCCCCGCGTCCCACTACTTCCCCCGATGAAGCAACCGAACCGGTGATACTGGAGCCGTCTGTTTTACCGGCATTTTTTGTCGAAACGTAGCGTCGTATTAATTTGACAGAGTTAAAAATCCTTCTCCAGAATTGCAGTACATATACATTATAGTCCAGTCGGCACGTCGTTAAAAATGACAAATAAATCGACTAATTAGGACAAAGCTGCAAAAAATTTTAATCTTTTTATTTGGGTGTCAGTAATGACATACTAAGTTTTTGACCTCCCCCGTGGTGTGCTTCGGCCGCCATCTTGGAAGAAAAGGGTAAAAAATCGGTTTTTCGCGAATATCTCGGTTTCCATTAGACTTAGGCTAAAATAGTTTAATACAATATTGCAGGGAATTAAATTCTCTACAAAAAAGGAGGTATAGGTTTGTTTCCTACAACCAATAGTTTTGGCGCTAAAGCCGGGAGAAGTAGGATACTTTTTGCAACAAACGGTTTTAGCGACTCTATCTCGCCGTATCTCACTTCTCAGGTAAATGGCGTTATTGTGCTGGTGAACCGTTGTCGTTTCACACATCTGGCTTTGTATTATTTACTTGACAATGCTATAAGTACAATGCTATAAGTCCTTGTTAAAAGCTAGAAGCATCCAAGATTTTAAATAAATTAAAAGATATAGTTATGACGATTATCTCACTGTTTACAATACGTCCTTCAGTGGCTAGGCTCAGGTCGAAATTTAGTATAGCATTGGCTTTGGTCGACGTTGCATGCCCTGGTAACCATCTCCGATAGAAAACGATTAAAAACGGCTATATCTGTATCGTTTTTAATAGTATCTTATCGGTTCTATCGTTGCATATTTAGAAGACAGATAAAACATTAATCGAATCGAATCGGTTTTTATCGTTTTAGGTTTGAATAAGAAAATAACTATACAAATTTTATAGTTATGAATCGTTTTCTATATGTACAATTATTTTCTGAATCAATCGTATATACACGATATAATATGTATCGTCATTTATGGTAATAATTTTACCGTATGCATTAATACGGATATATAAGAATAAAATGATAGACATCTTATCGATATTTATATGACTTAACCGAACCGATACATCTATCGTTTCTTATCAGGATTTTCTGACATACAACTTATCATCTTCTTTACGGCAGCAAATCGGTTCGTTTTCTATCGTATATCAATGATATAAATTGAATCGTTTGAAAACCTTCTACTTTGTATATGTTTTTATAAGGTTAAAACGATGGACGTCTCGTCGATATTTATACAACTTAACCGAACCGATACATTTATCGTTTCTTATCAGGATTTTCCGACATACAACTTATCATCTTCTTTACGGCAGCAAATCGGTTCTTTTTCTATCGTATATCAATGATATAAATTGAATCGTTTGAAAACCTTCTACTTTGTATATGTTTTTATAAGGTTAAAACGATAGACATCTCGTCGATATTTGTACAACTTAACCGAACCGATACATTTATCGTTTCTTATCAGGATTTTCCGACATACAACTTATCATCTTCTTTACGGCAGCAAATCGGTTCGTTTTCTATCGTATATCAATGATATAAATTGAATCGTTTGAAAACCTTCTACTTTGTATATGTTTTTATAAGGTTAAAACCTTGGACATCTCGTCGATATTTATACAACTTAACCGAACCGATACATCTATCGTTTCTTATCAGGATTTTCTGACATACAACTTATCATCTTTAGTCCGGGAGTCAGGGCTATTAAAAAATGAGAATATTAAAGTTTACGGCGCAAAGCTGGAACTTTTTTTAATCGATTCTTATGATATCCCGTAACAAGTGTGTAAAGTCTCTAGAATCAATTCGGCCCGCGTCGCCTTTTTTTATTGCAAAATATATAAAAAAACGCATTTCTGTATAGTTTTTTTTTTAATAACCCCTTCTGTGTTGGTCAAACGACAAAACTTGAAGAAAGAAAAATTGTTTGGAAGGAAATTTCCTATAAGAATAAGCCTTAAAAAAATTTTTTAAATTTTTTTAATTTGCAAAATTGCAAAAAATACGCAAAAAAAGGGCCATTTTTACAGGTTCCCAAAAACTGGGTTAAAAATTATCATATTTAAGCGGACATTCACTCAATGATACCTTTCAGTATGCTGAACAAGTGCACAAGGCTCGCCTCCAATTTTTATATCGCCGCCTATTAACAAATTATTTATGCAAATCGGACGCTTGGCTCTCACGTCTGAACGGGTGAACTTATTTTGATAAACTTTGTCGAAAATGAAAGGTAACGATGTCTAGTTCATAAATTTAAAATAAAATTTTTTTTTCTAAAATTTGACTATTATTTAAAACAATTTAAATTTCACATATTAAATATCGGCGTTGTTTATTGGCGTAGAGTAATGCAAATAGCACCATTGGTTTGCGCTTAAAAAATAATTTGTGATATTTTATACTGTATACAGTATTTTATACTGTATACAGTATAAAATATCACAAAAATAATTTGTTATTAATTAATACGTATTTTTCCTAATATATCTTGTTTATCTCCGTTAATACTGAGAATACACGCAGAAAATTTTTCTCGAATAATGTAGAATACACATAGTAAAATTTACTAGATTTGCATCGCACCGATAGGATATACGCGTATTCAACCGGAAATTCATATATGACAACAGAAAAGTAATAGTTTGACCAGATACATCCTGTAACTCTAAAGGTAAATAAATTTGCCATACTAACAAGGAAATATGAGAAACGTAAAAAAAGTCCCATACTAATATGGGACATACTAATATATAACGTCGTATATTCGACGTTGTAGCTTGAATTGCGCGTTGTTTCTTAAGGGGATGCTGGAGTGGCAAGAATTACCGACATTTTTTTTAGCAGGCTAAACTTTGAATTGGCTTTACGGAATTGAAATTTTTTTTACAGAATTAAAGTACGCATAAAAACGGAGGATGCTAGCGTTGATTTTACATCAAAAACGAAAAAAAAATAAAAAAATTATATGTATGACGTGACAATATTTGCTGCACATAAAAATTTAGACTTTGTACGTATAAAATAAGCATACATCACCCTCGGAAATACAATAAAGAAGAATCCTGTGCTTGCAGAAATGAGCTGCGAGCTTTAGTATAAAAGAACAAATTGCCTGAAAATCTCATATGTATTTTTGCGTGCGGAGTAGTATTGCGTGTAGTGAGAGATGGCGCAGCAATCGAAACAAGGACAGATGCCTCTCGTTAGACAAGGGCAGATATAGGCCGGTAATATAGAAAATGATAGAAAACGAATTAGAACGGAACTAAAAATGTTCGACATTACCGACATCGAGGAAGTTCGGCTGTCACTCCAGTATCCCCTTAAGACAGTATAAGAAAAAATATAATCTAGAGTGGTATCTACTGTGAACTGTATAGAAATATTCGTTGCGTATCTGGCAATAGTCTATGTTCTTCATAGGAATGCAATCCTTCTCGCGTCTCTCTCCCGTCGCGGCGTCGTCGCTCGTCGTCGTTCGCGCGTCGACGGGTTTCTCGGCCGTCGCGCCATTGCTCGTCGTCGGTCACGCATCGACGGGTTCCTCGGCCGTTGCGTCGTCGCCGACGCGCGGCGACGCGACGGCGACGATTCGCTCGCAAGGGTCGCGGGTCCGCCCTGGGCCCCAGGCGAGGTAGTGTCGTCGGACGCCACCCCGGACACCTCCGCCACTTCCATGTTCATTGCCATTTAACATGCCAGCTGTAAACATCCGCGAATAACGACAATAAACACGACGCATACGATTTCCCCGTTGTTCCTCCGGATTCCCCGGAGCTCGGCGCGACTCGCTTACGCGGAGGCCACTCGATTGCACACGATCGTGGACGACGGAAGGCGCGCGGTGCGAGCGGCAACGCGGGCTCGCGCGGCGAGAGGGTCCGGCTCGCGCCCGCTACGCGGCGCATCGCCGGTATACTTTCGCGCAATTAAGGTTCAACATCGACCTCTATATCTAGGGCAGCTCGGCAGGGTTTCTACAGCGTTCTCAAGTTCGCTCGTGGCGGACAGCTGACCGCTACAGCCTATAACTTTTTTGTCAATCAGCCGTATTCGGGATAAAAAAATATGTTATAGTCGGATAAGATATAATCGGACAAGATATAATTGAATTATCCGTCTTTAAATTAACAAACGAGGTGCGTTCCGTAAAGATTTCAGTAAGGAGTTTCAGTAGTGATGATATTGGCACTACTGCGTTACTGCTGGACGTGTGTTCCACTCAGCTGTTTACTGAAGCATCGCGTCGGATCGTTCTCTAAATAATTGAAACATTTTTATTTATTATGAATGCTCAAAATTTAATAATGTTAGAATCTTCTTCCAGTTCTTCAAGTGATAATGACAGTGCTATTGAGAACATTAATGAAAATGACTATCATAACGGAAATCGAAAGAAACCTTGAGTTGAAAATTTTATTGAAACAGTTATTTATCGATATTCAGCAAGAGAATTTCAAGAAAATTATTGGTGAAACTAATTTATTAATTATTGATTAAAAATTTGTGAAAATACTGTAATATACTTAACACGGAAAATATTGTTACATATATATAATATATACAATAAATAATATATTTATTAATTTTTTTAGTCTAAATAAAACAACTTTTGATTATTTGTTATTCATTCTAAGACCAAATTTAGAGAGTGGTCAATGTGGATTTGGAAAAATACCAATTTCTCCTAAAAAACAATTATATATAACATTATATGTTTTAGGAATTCCTGATTCTTACAGGTATAGATTTATTTTTTTTTTTTATTAACAAGTATTTTCATTTTGTGACTATTTACAGATCAGTGATAACAAAATTTGATGTAGGAAAAGCAACGGCATGGCGTGCAGTGAAACGTGTAGTAAAAGCTATTTGTAAATTAAGAAGTAATTTTATTCAATGGCCTACAGAGCAAGAAGCATATTTTATACATCAAATAGAATTGAAAGAAAATATAAATTTCCTAGTGTGCTTGGAGCTGTGGATGGCACACATATTAAAATCCCTTCTCCAAAAAGAGATTCACAATCTTATATCAATCGAAAAGGTGTACATTCAATACAGCTACAAGTAAGTAGAAATATCAGATAAATTATCTGTGGAATTAGTAGTTTATTAGAATATATATAGTTATAAATTAATTTTATTTTTAGTTGTGCGATAAAATAAACTACTAATTTGCAGAAAATGTATATTTTACATATCAAATTATTATAGATATTGTATGCTATTGTTCTGCAGGTAATATGCAATGATAAACTAGAGTTTATTCATTGTTTTGCTGGTCTTCCAGGCTCAGTGCACGATATGAGTGTATTCAAATATTCCGGTGTCCAACAAAGATGTAATGTAGAATATTTTCCTAATAATATGCATTTATTAGGAAATTCAGCGTACACCATTCAAAAACATATGATGGTGCCCTATCGGGATAATGGACACTTGACAGTAGAATAAGTGTATTTTAATAAAATATTGTCTTCAACGAGAATGATGGTGGAGCGTTCCATTGGACTATTGAAGATACGTTGGAGATGTTTATTGGATAAGTTCGATATGCGAAGAACAGACTTAATACCGTATTATATATTATGTTGCTGTATTTTACACAATATTTGCTTAAAACAAGAAGACACATTTGAATATCCATTAGTAATTCTTGATAATGCAGATGAGGAGCTGCAACCACTTGACATCGATAATATTTTGAAAGAAGAAGGCCTAACAAAAAGAGAAAGAATTATGCAATTTCTCAATGAAAATATTAATTAAGATACTTGTTATTACATAACAATGTTATAACATTTTCTGTATACTTGTAATATTACTTTTTTTTTTACTTTTCCTAATTAAAAAATATAATAAAAGTCAATATAAAATTTTATTTAATTTTGACCACCATGTAGTTAGTAAATTATATAATTTATAAATGCGTAGTCATAAATAATTTTATAACAATATAACAGTTGCTACACTTTATAACAATTAGCTGATAGTTTTCAATATATAAGAGAGCAATAATTATTTGTAAAAACGTATGAAATGAATTCTGATATAGATTTTTAATACACATCAACTTTTACAATAATAGTTATATAGTTATAAATTTGCAAGTATCTAAAAAAGTTTTAATCATACAAACTGATATTCATTTATCAAATATCTTTTAGGATTTGTTTTACATATTATCATAAATAATAATTGTTATATATATGTAAAAAAGAAATGTTCAGCTGTTATTAAATAAAAAAATAAATTTTAAAATAAAAAATAAAACATGCCATCAAATCTCATCAATATCAATTAAAATAAAATAAGATATAGTTATTTGATTATAATGACTTACTTATGACTCAAGATGATAAAAGATAATGTTTTATAATTATATTTTAACCACAAGAATCCAAGAATTTACATAATAGTGCATAAAACTAATAATATTAAAAAAAGAAAGCACATTCAAATTTTTGATCACTAGATCTTAGGACGTTCATTAGATTTTAAATAGTACAAGTCTTCCTTTCAAAAAATATAGTCCTTAAGCTCATATTAGACTAGAGATTGATATTAAGATTGAATTAAAATATAACCAATCAGGAGAAAGAAAACTAGTATAAGTTTGCTTTGATTGATCAAATTTCAATTCAATCTCAATCTTTAGTCTGATACAGGCTTTAGAGTTTGATGAAAATTTACGACTATCAGATTTAACATTCTTTTTCTAAAATAAATTTTCATTATAGTTTGTATTCAATTAGATTAATTTTATCAGTAACAACTTAGTACAAAATAATTTTTATTTATTAATAATGAATACAATTATTGTATTTATTAATAATTATTCCTTTCAGTATCAGGAATGGTGTACATTCATCATGAGAACACATATTGGTTATATACTTGCATCTATGTACTTAAACATTAAGTTCTGTTTCGGAAGACTAGAAAACTAAATAGTTTGAAACGTGTACGAATAAGATTAATTTTTATAGTTAATGTAAACTAAATAACATTCATTTGTAATTGATTCTAATATTTTTCAAAAAACAAACATAAAATTACAAACTTTTTTAAAACAAATTTTAACTTTTTAATCATCATACACTCATAATAGTTATAATAGTTCTCAGTAACAGATAAAGTACTTTGTTATTTAGTAATATATTGGTAATTATATTTTAATTAGTAATATATTGGTTAGAGCTCACATGTAAATAGTGTTCATAAGTTGATTGTAGATAGGTAACATGCGTTAGTTATAAGTTTGCGTTTCACATTGCATGGCAGTCTCGTATTATTATTCGCGTATCGTTTCTTCGAACCGTTACCGTCGGTAACGGCCCCTTCGCATCCGCAGACTCGCGCGAAACGTTGGCGGGCCGCGACCGGATTGCCAATTTTCGCGCGACTCACCCGACTCGTGCTGCCCGCCCACGGGTGGCCCGCAATTATTGGGAACTATGAGTACTCGCTCCGGCCGCAATTAGCAGGTGCGTGAGCCGAGGAGTACCGTAAGGAACGCTCTCTCGCTGTTCGAACGTGGACTCGACAACACACATTTTGGGACTCACTGTTGGGAGTTGACCGAGTAAACTCGCACATTTTGGAGCACGACAAGTCGTCTCAGTAATCTCGGGCCTTGCTTGCTGGCCTCCTGCACATGTGCCTGCTATATCGCCTGCTTGCCCGTATTGCACGTTTTGTCTGCCTGCCTGCTGCGGCACTTGAGTGCCTGCACATCCTAGCCTGCTGCACACCATCCGCTCTCCATCACCACAGGGAGGACCGGACGCCACGAGGCTACCACGAGAACATCGGACAACGAAACGGTGAGTCGCTTGTCGTTGCTATCTCGCTTTATTCGCCTAATTAAAATCGTGAGAGGATTGCCCATCTGGTCCTTCGAACCACTCAGGTTACAGACCAATCGCGAATCCGGGGAACGCTTAAACGCCCCCCGAGCACATTGTTTATAAAAATAACTAATAAATGACTGAATAAATAAAAATAACTGGTTTATGAAAATAACTAATAATTAAATATAGGGGAAAGTGGTCTAATCGGTCACCTGTTCTAAATCGGTCATCCCTTCCATTTCATAAAAACCACAACACTTATCATCATGCCAACAATGTGATTATAATCAGCTATCAATAGTGTCCTTAACTATACTATTGGCATGATGATAAGTATTGTGGTTTTTATGAAATGGGGGAGGATGACCGACTTGGAATAGGTGGCCGATTTAGACCACTTTCCTCTAATTAATAGTATACTATTAACAAAGTATCTGTTATCATATTATAAGAACATTGATGTTAACAATTAATGCGATAATTATTACACCTGTAAATAACAAAACATTAAAAATAATGAAATATCTTAAGTTATCTGAAGAAATTACTTTGACTGATATTGCAGTAATTTTTCCATTATTGACAGCTTTTTCTCTCTGTATTTCTCTGTAGCTTCTCTTTTCAAGCGTTTATCTTCTAAGGATTGTTTCAGATAGTCTATTTTTTCACTTTCCAGCATACCCACCAGTTTAGGTCGTTCTGTAAAAAACATAATTATTTTGTTGAATATTAAATTGTTTGATCCTGCTACAGATATGGGTTTTATCCAAGGTTTGTCGAAAAAGATCTCGTCTAATGGCTAAAATGTACATATATTTTAAGAAAAAAAGTTATGACATATATATTTTTAATTATCAAAATTCTTATTATTAATAACTAAACTTAAAAATTTGTATATTTTATAATTTTGAATATCTATATATATAAGTCACGTGAAAAGCTAGTTTTATTATAAGTTTACTACCTCCAAATATATCCACTCTTTCCTATCATTTCCCCTTTGAGCGTTGTGGTCTGTAATTTGACGGTATCGCCTTTTCAAAGTATCCATTTTATTATAACATTGAGTCGCAGTAAAATTGAGTTGTTTCTCCTTCATGCGTTGAGAAATTAGATTCCACATTTTCTTATGGGGTCCTTTACCCAACATATGCGAGTTTTCTTTATATGACGAAATTAACAAAAGTGTTGCGTTATGTGTCCACTTATCATTTGAATCTAAAAATAAAAAAGTAAATATTTAATAAATCAAGCTAAATTTCTGTTATTGAAATTTAAACATACCTATATTTGACACATTTGTGTCATTCTCAATGTCTGAAACATCATTATTTGTTTCATTAATCTCAATATCTGAATCGTCAGATATCATGAGGTTTATATTTTTTGCACTTGTTTTCGAACAACTGGGTTCCTCAATTGTGCTCGAACTATGTTTCTTTGAAAATGTGGATGTTTGTGGAAATTTGACTGTTTGTAATAGAGCATTAGCAAATCTTAAATCTATATAAAAATAACATAATGTATATTAATATTTTTAAAAGTGTAAATATAATTACATTATATAATTAAGAAAATAAATTATATTAAAATGTTATTAAAATATAGTTATATGTTACATATAATAGTTAAATTGAAATAGTACCTTTAAAAGCGCGATTAAAATCTTCTTCATTAACTTCTATTTCATATTGTATGTTGGTTTCTGCATCAAGTAAT
The DNA here is from genome assembly GCA_030770225.1 of Temnothorax unifasciatus. Lineage (NCBI taxonomy): Eukaryota > Metazoa > Arthropoda > Insecta > Hymenoptera > Formicidae > Temnothorax > Temnothorax unifasciatus. Next base: position 48,288 of record JASTWK010000581.1, read on the forward strand.
TTCAATTTACGAGGGTTGTGTTTCTTCATGGATTGCACAGATTTCATTTTTTAATATTTGTTTGACAGTAATAACAAGAGAAGTATTCTGTAAATATTATACAATTATGCTTAAATATAAAAAGAAATAATTTATGAAAAAGAGAGAAAGAGGAATATATTAAAAAAAGGTTAGAATAGATTTATTCTATTTTATGTATTCAATTACGATATAATAACTATACATTTTACATATAATAACTATATACTTTATTAACTACTTATTTATCTCTTTTATACCTTAAGTAGCAATTTTTACCTTTCACATAAGTAGCAATATGTTCTTCATCTGCTAAAGCAATCTGTCCCAGTGGGAGAAACGAAACGCAGCACTGGGACTGGGAATTTTCAATGCTGCCAATCTTATTTTTTTTTCCCAATACCAAAAAATATATTTTTGAACGCACCCTTTGTGACGTGACATTTGTCCCGTCCTCCACCCAGACGGTAGCTCGGCCGAGGGGAAGGTCAGGGATGGCGCCTCGGCTCGAGTCGAGGAAGGGCCGTTTGCGTTAACTAATCTTTCTAGTTAAGTCCCGCAGGGTTGACAGGTGGTGCCGAAGCATGGGGTCGTGATTGCTTGTAACGACGAGAGTTGCAACGAGGGAACGACGGGCGCTCGGAGGACTTGCGGCGGAGTGGTCGACCGACGGGCGGGCCGCCGGGCCCGGCCGCTGGAATAGCGCCAGGAATGCCTCGCACAGCAACACGGCCCCGCCGCAGCATGACTAGGGGCGCACCACCGCGGCTGCAGCGCGGGTGGGTGGCCCCCCCCCCCCGCTTCACCCCACGGCGCCCAGAGGGCCGAGCCGCGCCGCCGCGGCCTGGCCAGCCGGGCGGGAAACCGCGAAGGGCCCACGAACACAGCAGCAGCCGATTCAAATGGGCCGCGGGAAAATGGCGGGAATCGTCCGCAGCGTCGCGAGCAGGGCGACACACACGACTAATCGGCGGGGCGGAAAACCCGCGAGCTTGAGGGCGCGAGTGCGGGGGCCCGGCGCGGTCCCGCCGAATCGACCACTCCTCACTGTCGATCGAGCCGCTGACGAGGAGCCACCCCAGGACGAGCGCCCCGACGCCGCCGAGCAGCAGCGAGCCGCAGAACTGTAAGATCTCCACTCCGGTGCTACCACGTAGGCAAGGGCTCGATCTCGGTCGCGACCCGGCAAGTGAGTGATCGTACCGTTTAGAATACCGCGTACATGTGGATACCGGCTCCCGTCGTCGTGGGTGCCGGTTAGCTTGCCGCGACCATTAACCGGAAGTCGCGGGCACGTGGCCGGCCGAGATCGTAGCCGAGAACATTATAGAAAGCCCTCCTCGATACCCCGCTGGCGGTCGACAGTCAATTCGTGCGTGCTATTCGTATTCGAGATTGTATATTCGGTTTTGTATATTCGAGATTCGGAATTGGTATTGTGGCGTGTTCGGTTCTCGTGATTAATATTGTCGCGTTGCGCCTTCGGGCGCGCGGGTGTTTGCCGTGCGCGGAGGAGTATCGTGCGTCTCGAGAAGCCGAGAGCTTCGCGGATATTTTGTGTCGCGGATGCGAGCAAGTATCGTCGAGCTCGCTCGGGGGAGAATTCGCGAGCGCATTGCGATGCGGTGCCGTGCACCGGCGGGTTTGTCTTTCGTGTATTGTATGCGAGTCGAGATTGTTACGCGAGTCAAAGTATAGCGGATTATTGCTCTTGGCGCATTGGGATCGAGTTTATCGGATCGAGACTGTTGTGTGTCTTCGAAAGGGGGAGTCTCGCGGGCGTGAAAGCCGCGTACCTGGCGCGGGCGCTTGCCGCCGTTTCGACCACCGCGTTGCTACCGGTCACCTGAGCGATATCGGGCCGTGAGCCCTCGCCTTGATCGGATTCTTTATTAAATATATTTGATTGTTACTGTTTATTTACTGAGCTTTATTTTGTGCCGATTGCGTTACGCCCCCTCTCCACCTCCACGTTTATAACGCGGAACTACGCCCTGAGCTTGCGTCGAGGCCGGGAGAACGGACATTTCCGAGACGTGGGTGCGCGTCTATAATCGCACCTGGCGCCCAATAAGGAAAAGTATCGCCTCAGACCCAAGATACCAAGATCACGGTAAGAGAATTAATATTGCCAGCCTCCCTGAGCTCCCGTCTGGTGATCCGACGATTAATTTGCAGCCGCGCCCCCTCGGCCAGCGAGACCGAGGGAAATCGGGTTGCAACTTTCTTGAAATCTTTTGCATATTATGACTATATCTTAGCCGTGCAAGATTAGTATGGTATTTACTTCGTTTGTGTATACTTGTATTTTCGAGAAAAATTTTCTGCGTGTATGACATTCATAATGTGATAATCATAAAATTCGGAAAATTTCAAGCAGATTAAAAAAAAATCGTTTGGATACGTGCTTTTGTTGCAAAGAAAAGTAATTGTTAATTAAAGATGTTTTATAGGTACAGTCTCAACCAAAAGTATGCAGGAAATATTAAAAACTCTGATATTAATTCTCCAGGGATCCAAAGACAAAAAATGTATATAAATAGTTACGGAACATCTAATAGAATGTAAAAGACGTAGATTTAGTGAATGTAAATAACTGTTACTACTATTTTTTTCAAAAAAAATTTTTTTTTTTTAAATTGTAAATCGTTTCAAATTTTGTTGCTATATTTTTGTTTGTTGATGAACTGCTTGTGTGTAAAATATTATTATATTGGTTACATTTTTTAATGTTTACACTTTTCTCTGTAAAACCCTTTGTAAAACGGATTTTCAAGAATTGATAACTTTTTATCTAAATTGTGAATCGATTTGAAATTTGGCCCTGAACTTTGAAAGAGTATACAGAATATGATATTAAATTTTCATCAACTTCGTTACATTTTGCCTAACTATATAAAACATCCTTAAGCGAGCTTGGCGGACGCAACGGCGCCGGCGGCTCGCGCGCCTGCAAGCCGCCGCAGTCGAGCCGCCGCGCGCCGCTGCGTCCGCTCCAGCGCTCTCGCTCTAAAACCGCTGTATTCGACATTTTTTTTCGCCAAACCTGGCAGTCAAATTGCAGCAAAAAAAATTTCACCGTTAAAGCACTCACTCCAGTACCTTCACATTAAATTTCAAGTAAAAATATGAAATAGTTTAGCTGTAATCATTAATTATGTAAAAGTCAATTATCTCGGCTTCTATTGGTCGTATCGGAACGTTTTTTTTTTTTGAAATTTATGATTTTTTAAGCGCAAACCAATGGTGCTATTTGCATTACTCTACGCTAATAAACAACGCCGATATTTAATATGTGAAATTTAAATTGTTTTAAATAATAGTCAAATTTTAGAAAAAAAAATTTTTTTATTTTAAATTCATAAACTAGACATCGTTACCTTTTATTTCCGATAAAGTGCATCAAAATAAGTTCACCCGTTCAGACGTGAGAGCCAAGCGCCCGATTTGCATAAATAATTTGTTAATAGGCAGCCATATAAAAATTGGAGGCGAGCCTTGTGCACACTTGTTCAGCATACTGAAAGGTATCATTGAGTGAATGTCCGCTTAAATATGATAATTTTTAACCCAGTTTTCGGGAACCTGTAAAAATGGCCCTTTTCTTGCGTATTTTTTGCAATTTTGCAATTTAAAAAAATTTTTTTAAAATTTTTAAGGCTTATTCTTATAGGAAATTTTCTTCCGAACAATTTTTCTCTCTTCAAGTTTTGTCGTTTGACCAACACAGAAGGGGTTATTAAAAAAAAAACTATACTGAAATGCGTTTTTTTATATATTTTGCAATAAAAAAAGGCGAAGCGGGCCGAGTTGATTCTAGAGACTTTATACACTTGTTACGGGATATCATAAGAATCGATTAAAAAAAGTTTTAGCTTTGCGCCGTGAACTTCAATATCTAATCCCCTGACTCTCGGACTACTTCTTTACAGCAGCAAATCGGTTCGTTTTCTATCGTATATCAATGATATAAATTGAATCCGCATCAACCAAATCGGCGATTAGTTCGCGACAATGCAGCTAAACCGCGCATGATGAAAAACGCTTCTCGTATTTAAAATACATCCAATAATAATATATAAGCAGACCGCCTGCGAAGCAAAAAGCAGAGAAATCTAGTATCGTAACTGGAGGGATCTCTTCATATAAGGACCTCCTGGCGGTAGCCGCCCCGGACACCGAAAACCGAGCCCAGCTGCCTCCGACTCCTGGCGCTAGTCGCCCCGTTCCCGGCATTCTTCAAAACGATAAAAACCGATTGAAAGAAATGAATCGATATGAATCTGTTTCCTTAATTCACGATTCGTAACGATTGAAATGAATTGACTAAAACCGATTCAAACAATTCATTAACCATATTAAAAACGATAGAAACTAATGTATAGCTGATAAGACATTTACGATAGGATCCTAAGTATTTTGTAACGTGAGTTTCTGATAGAGTACCGTAAATAAACGATTCACTAACCGTATTAAAAACGATAAAAAAATTTTTATCGTTTTCTATCGTTGGCGGTTATCAGGGTGTGTTTTTCGTGTTCCTATACTAAAATAAAATTATGAATTTAGAGCAGTGTTTTATTTGTGAGGAGACGTTATCCCGCGGTGATACAGTTGATGTCAAAGAAAAAGGGATTAAAACTCATCGAGAGCAGTAGAGAGAGAAAAGACAATAAACAATTATTCCTAAGGGGATTAAACTGTATAACTGTGCACGTCAAGTGCCGGAAATCTTATACAAATAAAAAACTTATAATTGCTGAGAGCCAAGGAGAAAGCTGTTCCTAGTGTAATCGGCTCCCGAAGATCGAGCATTCCATCTTTCGACTTCAAGACGACATGTCTGTTGCATCGGAAGAATTTGTAAAAAAAACAAACGAAGAAAAATGTTGCAAGGCGCGATACTGTGCACGTGATCAATACGATGCAAGTTAAAGAAAATATTTTGGAAACTGCAAAGAAAAGAGGAAATACGTGGGGCGAAACTGTAAGTATGCGCATCTTAAACGTAACGGATTTAGTTGCAGCCCAGGGTCGATACCACGGTTCATGCATGCGAAAATTTTTTCGTTCTTTGAAAACGTACGAGGTTCCCGGACGTCCCGAAACCGAATATGCAAAACAGCTATTGACTTTATTTGTTTCTCTTTGTTTTGGTTTCTCGAAGAACATCGTGATGAATGCCAGTTTTCATTAAGTGAAATTTTAAAAGAGTATAAAGGCGCTATTCCTACAAATGATATGATATGAATATACAAGAAATGGTTTATTTCCAATTCCTTCAATGAAGGAAGCCGCTCTGCAGGATATTCTGAAGAAGATCTTCTGCAAATGCACAAAAGGCTGTAAAGCAAATTGCTGTTGCAGAAAAGCTGGATTGCGATGCTCTATGACTTGTTTCAACTGTCGAGGTCAAGCATGCACAAACATCGACATTATAATAGATCACTGTGACGATGAAGAAATCGACGTAACTGTTCAACATTTTGAAGACACATTAACCGATCCTGACAATGAGATTAATTCAAACGAGGAAGAACCAGAAGAAGCAGAAAAGGAAGATAATATTGAAGAAAAGGAAGATGCTGCGGAAGATGACATTTGCCAACCCTCTACATTAAAAAGACCAAGATTTGAATAATTAATTTTTTTATAACGGTTTTTTTAAATCGCCGGTTTTTTTATAACGCCATTTTAAATCGTTGACACTTTCACGAGTTTGATTATATTATTGAATAATTAAGACAACCCTGGTAAAAAAAATTTTCATAATTTTAATAATAAACTGAGTGGATTAAGCCAAGCCTAAGGAGGACACCACATAAAAAAAAACGCGCCACTAACTCTACCGCAAGGTGGTGAGGAAACGAGTTCAAAAGTATACTACAGTCTCTGAGAAGTGAGATACGGCAAGATAGAGTCGCTAAAACCGTTTGTTACAAAAAGTATCCTACTTCTCCCGGCTTTAGCGCCAAAACTATTGGTCGTAGGAAAAAAACCTATACCTCCTTTTTTGTAGAGAAATTAATTCCCTGCAATATTGTATTAAACTATTTTAGCCTAAGTCTAATGGAAACCGAAATATTCGCGAAAAACCGATTTTTCACTCCTTTCTTCCAAGATGGCGGCCGAAGCACACCACGGGGGAGGTCGAAAACTTAGTATGTCATTATTGACACCCAAATAAAGCAATTAAAATTTTTTGCAGCTTTATCCTAATTAGTCGATTTTTAAATGTACTTGCCGACTGGACTATCAATGATTCAGGGAAACTCCGATTTTATATGGAAAACGAGAAAAAATTACGAAAGTACAGATTTCCTTATCCTACTTTTATCCCAATATGGCGTCTCGAGTTGCGGCGAGCAGTCAGCTCGTCACAAGATGTATTTCATATAAGAGATATATCATTGATACGAACACGAAAACAAGCTTCCCTGAATTGTACAACAAGAAAAATATTGATAAACCCCCCAAATCAAGATTTGGAAGCGTAATATAAAAGTATGATATCGATGTGTATCGTGCGTATGTGTGCGTGCAATGTAGCGTGCTATACTTGTCTATATCTTTGTCTATACAAGGACAGATATAGTCGATAACATAGAAAATGATAATTTTGTCGGTTATACAGACGGCTCCAGCATCCCCTTAATATCATACTATTTGCCCGGGCTCGAAAGCTAGTCATACTAATTGCTTTCCATTTACATCAAAACTCAGATAAATCTCACTTGTAACGTCATAACCCTTATGAAAAAGTACACTCAACTTTGATGGTTGACACCCAATTTGAGTGTTAACACTAACAAGTAACACTACCCAAATGTAAATCGCCGATTTTGATAATTTTTTAATATGTTTTAGTAGACGTAAAAATAAGACATAAGTATTTTTTTTATCGGCGGAAAACCATATTTAGGGTGTGAAACACCCCTTTGAATTTATGGGTATTGATGTAATTGTTTTGTATATGTATAAGGATTTAGTATTTTCGGCCCGAACCAAATAAAATAGTTGCATCATCAAGAGATATGAAAAATGAAAAATTTTCGACTCGGTTCGATCATTTTTAGGGGGTAAACCACCCCCTGTAATTGAAACAAAAATTTAAAAAATGCCCAGATAATTGCAAATTTTATTCAAAAATTTAAAAAAATATATATATTACACTCGCATCCAAAACAAATGTGAGACTGTTTGAGGATTTAAGGGTGACCACCCTTTTATTGAATTTCTTACGTAACATTTAAATTTATCCCGAAATAATGGTAAACAGTTTCATTTATCGTTGAATTAAGTAATATTTACAAATTAGTCTGATCAACCCTTCAATTCTATAAGAGGGTGAGGGAAAACCTACCCTTAATAAGAGTAAGAAACCAGGATCGCGGCCCTTAGCATTACCCAGGATCACGACGGGGACGTGGCCGCGTAGATCCCATTTTATTTTCAAAACAATAAACAAAAAAAACAAAAAAATAAACTAAAATGGGATCCACGCGGCCACGTCCCCGTCGTGATCCTGGGTAATGCTAAGGGCCGCGATCCTGGTTTCTTACTCTTATTAAGGGTAGGTTTTCAAAGGGTGGTCACCCTTAAATTCTCAAACAGTCTCACTTTTGTTTTGGATGCGAGTGTAACATATATTTTTTTCAAAATTTTTGAATAAAATTTGCAATTATCTGGGCATTTTTTAAATTTTTGTTTCAAATACAGGGGGTGGTTTACCCCCTAAAAATGATCAAACCAAGTCGAAAATTTTTCATTTTTCATATCTCTTGATGATGCAACTATTTTATTTGGTTCGGGCCGAAAATATTAAATCCTTATATACAAAACAATTACATCGATACCCATAAATTCAAAGGGATGTTTCACACCCTAAATATGGTTTTCCGCCGATAAAAAAAAATACGTATGTCTTATTTTTACGTCTACTAAAACATATTCAATAATTGTCGATAACATGTCGTTAGTGTAAACACTGTAAACTGACAGCTGCTTTTGAGTGGTATCAATATGACAAGCGATAAACTCGGGAATGTCGTTATTGTCTATCTACCTCGTCTCGTGAAATTCAATTAATCCTCAAAACCGTACCGAGTTTATCGGCTCCGTTCTTCGTCTTCTACGTTCAGTTTGATTCTCGTGTATCGTATTCGTTAAATCTTTCGCTGCACGCACGTACATACTATAACTATCGCAGAACTATCGACCGTAAAAAAAATTGACGATTGGAAAGGATTAATAGAAAGTTGTTTTTTATATTTTTGATCTCCAAAATCAGGATTTAACTATAGAATTCTTACATTTCTATTTTTTTTCTATTTCCATGTATCCACTTTAATCTGTAGGATAAATATAAGATCGCGGATTATAAAATAAATAATGGGCAGGATCATTTCTTTTCAAAATACTGGCTCAATGCAAATACATCTTGTAATTTCGTGCCATTCGTGATATGTTAGTCGCGTGCTATGATCGACGAAATTGCACAAGATGCTTCGGAAACATTTTAGGAAACTGAGCTGCAGAAAAACAATTATAAGAAAAAAATATTTACATTACTCCATCCTTTCACTTTGATATAACTTTTGAAGATATATTTTAATAAAATTGTGCAAGTAAAAACTTGCACATTGCTTCCTCATAGAGGAAGCTAAAACAAATAAATACTAATAATTATACATTAAATATAAAGCTGGGTCTAATTAATCAATTTTATATGGTTTTAATACAAATTCGGTCCAATAGTTTTTAAGTTAATAACTTTTTTTTTTAATTTTTTTTAATTTTTCTAATTCTTACACGGATGATGTATGTTTGAACATTAATAACTTAAAAACTATTGGACCGAATTTTTAACACAAGTATATGAAATAGAGGTAGAATTTTCCGGGAAGTGCTATAGAGTGTGTATTTTTTCGTTACCGATTTTTTGGAAACCGATTTTCTTAATTCTTCTAATTCTTACGGGTAAAAAAATTTAAAAAATCGGTTTCCAGAAAATAGATAACGAAAAACTATACACTCTATAGCACTCCCCGGAAAATTCTACCCCTATTTCATATATAATTCGTTAATATTTTGTTGATTAGTTCTGGAATTATAGAAATTTCGGTAAATTTGGCACATACACACACACATACATACATAGACATTTTTTAAAATTGCAATTTTTCGACGTTTTAGAACATTCTGAACACATTCAGAAAAACAAAAAAAAATTTTTTTTAACGAAAAAAAATTATCAAAATCGACGATTTACATTTGGGTAGTGTTACTTGTGAGTAACTCAGATCACTTGAGTGTAAATGGAAAGCAACTACTATTATATAAAACCCGACTGTTCATCTGTCTGTCCGTCTGTGTATAGTCTGTCCATGATGTGTATAGTTTTTCGTTACCAATTTTCTGGAAACCGGTTTTTCTAATTTTTCGGGAAATAATTGACCAAATCTCAAAGAATTACATATGAAACAGGGGTAGAATTTTCCGGGGAGTGCTATAAATGTGTATAATTTTTTATTACTGATCTTTTTGGAAGCCGGTATTAGAAATTTTTCGGGAAATAATTGACCGAATCGCAAAGAATTGTATATGAAGTGTAGGGGTACATTTTTTGTTACCGATCTTTTTGGAAACCGGTATCAGAAATTTTACCGATCTTTTTGGAAGCCGCTATCAGAAATTTTTCCAATTTTTCGGGAATTAATGGACCAAATCTTAAAGAATTATATATATGAAATATGAATTATGATAGGGGTATGTTGTGCCGTGACTGGGATAGTGCCGGCACAGGATTCGGAGATTTCGGGTCGGAGAATAAAGCTCGTCGCAACGTGTGAAATAATCAGTTGAATATATTTAATTTGCCCAAAGTTACAATAATCCCCTTTATTTCAAATCCCGATACTCGCGTAACGATTTACAATTATTGGAGTAGTGACAGTATGTTCTCGGACGCACGTCTCCGCTTCGATGTTAATTAGCGACTGCCCGCCGATCGTCGGATTCCGCGGTCTTCATCCGCTTGCTGTTGCTAACTCGGGGGCTCCCGAGTTAGCGCTAGCCCTACGCGGTCAGCGTTTTTGATCGTGTCGCATTGCATCGGATGATCGGTCGTCCGATGCAATCGTCAGTCTTTTCGGCGGATGTGGATTTTATGTTTGTCGCTAGGGTCGGGTTTCGTATCGGAGGCACTTGGTGTTGCCAAGTGCATTAATTACTCTCTACATCGTTGTGCGCTCACAACATTCCTTCCCCCGCGGAAAAAGAAAAACTGAGGTCTTCGAAGTTTTTCGTTATTTATTTGTTTGGGTTTTTCTTTTTCTTGAGAGGTTACAATCTAAGTTTCTTATATGCTAATATACATACACGCTGTGGTTTCCCCCTTTAACTTCTTAATGATTCCCTTTTTTCTTTATTACATAAATGATTACAAGTATAATGCTTATTACTACTCTCGCGTACATTTATTGAAGTCGCTTTCTTTTAATTCTACGATTATATTCTCTAATGGGGACACGCGTGTAAGTAAAATGTTATTTGTTGTATATGTTAAATGGTTTGTCTTTGTCTGTCGTGAGGTCAGTTAGGAAAGCGGTTATAATAATAATTTCCTTAGCTATTCTTTCCTTTATTTGTATCTCTAGTTTTCGATAAACGCTTTTAGCCGGTTGGCGTGGACGCGTAACGTTTTTCGTCCTTTTTTAATTATATAATTTATGTCATTAATTTTTTCTATTACTGTGTATGGTCCTATCCAATGTGCTTCTAGTTTCTTTGATCTTCCTCGTCGAACCGTTTCGTCATATAACAATACTTGATCTCCTGCTTTAAATGTTTCGATATTCGTCTTTTTATCGTACTGTTGTTTTGCCTTAATTTTTTCATGTTTAGTGTTTTCTCTTGCTATTTCGTTTGTGGCGCGTATTCTTTCCCGAAGTTCTTGCGCGTAATTGTCGTAGGTATATGTTAGTTTTGGCGGTTTCGTTAGAGCTGTCGGTAATGAAGCTTGATGGCCGTAAACTAATTCGAACGGTGTAAATCCTGTCGTGGTGTGGGGAGTTGTGTTATATGTAAACATCGCATAGGGTAGCCATTCATCCCAGTTCGTCTGGTCTTCATTTATGTAGTGTCTCAAATATTCGGCTAATGTGCGGTGTGACCGCTCTAATGCTCCGTTACTTTCTGGGTGATATGCTGTCGTTTGTATTTTTTCTATTTTTAGTAATTTGCACACGTTTTTGAACATTTCGCTAGTAAAGTTTGTACCTTGATCCGTGAGTACTTTCTCCGGTATTCCGTGTTCTAATACGATTTTGGTAACAAAAGCTTTTGCGACTGTCGCTGCTTCTTGATTTTCTACGGGAATTGCTTTACTAAATTTTGTCAGGCTATCTTGGAAGGTTAAAATATATTTATTTCTGTTATCCGTGGTAGTTAATGGTCCTACAATGTCAAGGGCGCATTTTTCGAATGGTCTTTGTGGAGTATCCGTAATTGATAAAGGCATCTTTGTTTTTCTGCTCAATTTATTCTTTTGGCAGTATTCACATTTATTTATATAATCTTCGACATCCTTAGTAATTCCATTCCAATTATGCGTTAATCGGATTCGATTTAAAGTTCTTGTGACTCCTTGGTGTCCTCCCATAGGTAGGTCGTGATATTCTTTTAATATCTGTAGTTTATCTTCTTCCGAGTATTTACTCGGTATTTCCTCTTGCTGTACTTTATTTACTTGTACGTCTTCCACTATCGGGTTTCGACTCAATGCGTCAGCGTTTGCATTTATTTTGCCTGCCTTGTGGGCGATCTCGTAATCGTACTCCTCCAGCTTGAGTCTCCATCTAATTAATCTCGAGCCGGGGTCTTTTACGTTAAATAACCATATTAATGGTCTATGATCCGTAATTATTTTAAATTTCGTTCCGTACACGTAAGGTCTGAAATGTTTTACGGCCCATACGATTGCCAACAATTCTTTTTCTGTCGTATTATAATTTTGCTCTGCCTTATTTAATACTCTACTGGCATATGCTATCGGTCTGTCTTGTCCTACTGTTCCTTGTGATAGCACGGCTCCGATTGCATAGTCGGATGCGTCTGTAGTTACTAAAAACTGTTGAGTAAAATCGGGGTATTTTAATATGGGTGCCGTAGTTAGCTTTTCCTTTAATGTTTCGAAAGCTATTTGTTGTTCGGCTGTCCAAATAAATTTTTCACCCTTTCTCAATAATTTTGTTAAAGGTTTTGCAATCTTGGAAAAATTGTCGATAAATTTTCGATAATATCCAGCAAGTCCTAGAAACGTTTGAACGTCTTTTGCTCGTTTCGGAGTTTTACACTTTATTACTGCTTGTATGTTGTTAGGGTCTGGTAGTATTCCGTTTTCTGAAATAATATGCCCTAAATATAATACTTCTTTGCGCAAGAATTCGCATTTATCCGGTTGAAGTTTGAAGCGATATTTTCGTAATCGTTGAAGTACTTCAATTAGGCGCCGGTTATGTTCGGCCAAGGTTGCTCCGTATATTATGATGTCGTCGAGATAAACGAGGCATTTGATACCTTCTAAACCCATTAGTGCTGCTATTAAGCTCGCTGAAAGGTTCTTGGTGCGTTTTTTAATCCGAAAGGCATTCGGTTAAATTCGTAGTGTCCATTGGGTGTTGAAAATGCTGTCTTCTTTTTATCTTTTTCCTGCATCGGTATCTGATGGTAGCCGGATGCGAGATCTAATGTAGTAAAATATTTCGCCTTTCCTAATTTGTCATGTATTTCTGCAATATTAGGCAATGGAAATGAGTCTCCGATTGTAAGAAAATTTAGCTTGCGGAAATCTATGACGATTCGAAATTTTATTTTACCTGAGGCGTCCGGTTTTTTTGGTACCACTAGTATTGGAGAATTCCACGGGCTCGTACTAGGGCGGATAATTCCGTCTTCGAGCATCTTGTTAATTTGTCGGTTTATTTCCTCTTTGTGTTTCTCCGGCAGGCGATAAGGCCGGACATTCACCGGCGCGCTATCAGCACGCGTCGGGATCTCATGTTTCACCGCTGGGGTACACGTGAGTTTGTCGTTCTCTAAATGGAATACGTCACTAAAATTCTCGCATATTTGCTCTAACGATTTTCTTTCTTCGTCATTTAAATGTTCCATTCTTAATTTACGACGTACTTCTTCGCATCTTTTTTTGATGGATTCGAGCTCTTCGGTCGGCTGTAACGTGAGTATGTCTGCCGTGTCGGTCACCGGTGCCTCTTCTAGAGTTACATGCGGCGTGACAATTTCTACGGGCTTTTCTGTAACGTTTACTATGCTCACCGGGCAGATAAAGTCTATCGGTTTTACCATGCAGTTGCCGATAAATACTCCCGGAATTACCTCTTCGCTCCGTACGATACCTACTTTATTTGTGTTGGTTATCGCGGATATTATGGTTTCGCTACGCGGTGGTAAGGTAAACTTTCGGTACGGCTGCAGTTTAAATGTCGCGGTGCCGATTTTTAACCGATTTTCAGCGTGATTGGGTATGGTTTGATGTTTTTTCAGGAAATCGATTCCTAGAATGCCTTCGTAGTCCATCGGGAAATCGTCTTGTACTACGTACATTGTATGTCGTATCGTTTTTTTGCCTATTAGTATAGATGCTCTTATCTTCCCGAGGGTGTAAATTTGGTGTCCCGTTACGCCGGTCAGTGCTATTTTCTTATCTCGTATTTTAGTTGTGTCTTTTAGTTTACCTAATTTTATGAAGGTGACGGCGGCTCCGGAGTTTAGCAAAAAATTTAATTTTCCCTTAGTTGCTTCTAGCATCGGGAGGGTGACGAGGTCTAGTTTATTTTTATCTGTCTTACCTGTCACTTGAGCTACTCTGTACTCGATCGCGCGTCGCGTTTTATGTTTTCTCTGTCTCTCTTGTTTGACACTACCGCTGCTGCGGCTGCTGCTGCTGTCGCTATTTGCCGTTTCCTCTTCTGACTCTGGGGTCCTATTTCCTCGATTCTTTTCGGCCGCATTTATTTGGTTTCTTCCCCGCGGCTTATATTTAGATGGGCGGGTCCGTTCTTTCTCGGGTAGTCCGTTAAGCGTCCAACAATCTTCCTGTTTATGCCCTACCTTTTTGCAATGATTGCAATACTTTTCGACGGTATTTATTCCGCGGGGCTTTTCTGCTTTTGGCAACGAGAATCTATTAGCGGGTCGGCTCATACGGCAATCTCGCCCATAATGGCCTGTTTTTCCACATTTGTGGCACTGTATCGCCTCATTCCCCGGATATCGCGCGTTTTCCGTGTTAAAGTTAGTATGGCGTATTTTTTGTCCATTCCGCGGGGAGGGGTCCTTTACTTTTTCCTCGGCGCTGGCGCCGGTTATTGCTTCCTGCAACGTTCGGTATCGCTGCGCTCTGACTATCATTTTAATGTCCTCGTGCAACCCTATTTGAAAATTATGCAGTGCTTGCATCTTAATGCTGTCGAGGATCGCTTTCTGCTGCTCCTGCGAGTGCCCTTGGCCTTCCTCCATGGCCTCGTACAATTCTCGCGCTAGCTTTTCGACTCGGCGCCCGAATTCTTGAGCGCTTTCTCCCGGTTTTTGTTTCAGGGAGTTAAACTCTAGCTGCAGATGAGTCATGCCGCGTTTTCCGAGATATTCCGTTTCTAGCTCGCGTTTTAACTGCTCGAAATCGCGAATATCGCGCGTGTCGAAGTCCGTCATGGCCTTTCCTTTGAACTTCGTACATAATATGGCCTCTAGAAGCATCGATTCGTCCGCGGGGTGTATGTTTTTTATCGCGTAAGTACTCGCGCTTATAAATTCGCGGACGCGCTCCCGGGATTCGCCGTTTATCTCGGGAATCATGTTTCGGGCTTCCTTTAAGCTAAGGAACCCGATATTGTGTCCCGGTTGGTTTCGAACGTCGTCATTCGTTCGCCCGTAGGTAACGTCCAGAGGTCCTTGGCTACGTACGCGGCGACCTATTTCGCTAGGACGATCGTAAATTGTGGCTTCTACCCTGCTTACGCGGTCCTGTACCTCGCGTACTGCGCGAAGGAGTTCGACAGAACGGTCGAATTCCGTGGCCTCTGCACGGTTTAAACGGTCCTGTATGTCGCGCAACATGTTCAGCATGTCGGTGATCACGGCGCCCTGTGCCGCGAGGTCCGCGTGTGTCGGCTCGGGGGCTCGATTTTGGTCGATGTCGGGCGATCGCCCGTTAACCGAGGGTCGGAGTCGCGCTATTTCCGTGTCGACCTGCTCGGGTGTCCTCGGCATATTGTGAGTCTCGTCGCGGGGTATGTTGTCATGAGTCGCTCTCCCTCGCTGGCTCATAATGTCTTCCTCGGACTCTTCGTCTCGTGAATCAAGGCTACTGCTGTAGTTAGTGTCGCTGTCCCAGTGTAACCACCACGCGTCACTGTCTGTGGCGTCTGAATGTGCGTTTGCTTGTGTCGGGGTCAGTCTACCGTCGCCGTTATTATTTTCGCGCGTTAAACTTGCGTCTACTTCGTCGAACGAAAATTCGCGTTCTATTACAACGTTTGGGTGCAATTCTAGTATTGGCGAGTCATCGTCTGACATTCGCGAGTCTAAATTTTGTCGCACGCGGTCTAACGCTTCGCTAAGAGTACGTCTATTTACGCGTACGGGGCTTCGCGAGCTATATTCAATCGCTCTCCGCGCTGTCTCGCTGTGCAAGAACGACTCGTTTCGGACGGGACGGGACGGGGTGATTTCGCCGTCTGACATTAAGTGTTGCTATCGGCGTACACGATCCGTATCGCATCGCTCGCGAAGTTTTACATTCGGCGCTCGCAATAATAGATTGGAACGGACTTACAGTAACGCCGTGTAACGCATCGTGTCTGTTTTCCGTTGATTCGTGTCCTGCAGGGCCGCCTGGCTGCTTCGCCTCGTCCCTGCTTCGCTGCTTCGGGCTGGCGAGTCCGTGCGGTAGGTCGGGGCCTTCTCCGGTGTCGCTGATAGCTGCTACCGGGTACTTCCTTCCTCTGAAACGGGCTGCTACCGGGTGCTTCCGTCCGGGCTGATTACACCACTTTCACTTGTTCGCTCTTTTCTTTCAGGCGAATACTCGTGACGGAAACACACGCGACGGGGACGTTCTCCGATTGCCGAAATCCCACCGCTGCCACCAATTGTTGTGCCGTGACTGGGATAGTGCCGGCACAGGATTCGGAGATTTCGGGTCGGAGAATAAAGCTCGTCGCAACGTGTGAAATAATCAGTTGAATATATTTAATTTGCCCAAAGTTACAATAATCCCCTTTATTTCAAATCCCGATACTCGCGTAACGATTTACAATTATTGGAGTAGTGACAGTATGTTCTCGGACGCACGTCTCCGCTTCGATGTTAATTAGCGACTGCCCGCCGATCGTCGGATTCCGCGGTCTTTATCCGCTTGCTGTTGCTAACTCGGGGGCTCCCGAGTTAGCGCTAGCCCTACGCGGTCAGCGTTTTTGATCGTGTCGCATTGCATCGGATGATCGGTCGTCCGATGCAATCGTCAGTCTTTTCGGCGGATGTGGATTTTATGTTTGTCGCTAGGGTCGGGTTTCGTATCGGAGGCACTTGGTGTTGCCAAGTGCATTAATTACTCTCTACATCGTTGTGCGCTCACAACAGGTAGAAAGAACTAAAAAATGTAATAGAATAAAAAAATTGCTAATAATAAAGAGGTTTCCAATTTTTTAATGTACGTGATTTAAAAAAAATGTACGTTAGAAGACGATCAGAATTTTTATATAAAAAAATATATAATAAATAAAAATAAATATAAATAAATATAAATTTAAAAAATTAACAAATAATAGGTCGAGCAATTTTAAGTGAATTGTGTTATAAAGTTTGTTCGGGAATCAGCGTTAATGCGTGCGTTCAAACGATCGGCGACACCTCGATCTCGCGAGCGCGCTCCACGGCCTCCACGTGCGCACCGTGTGCCACGCGCTCCGCGATTTGCGTGACGATCGAGGCCGAAGGGTTCCGATCCATCGTTAGACATCACGTTCGGTCGAACATGATCGAAGCAGAGTCGGCTTTTGTCAGCGTACTGAGACGGATCGAAGTATAGTTGCTTCCCGTGACCTCATAATTTCGGTTCTAACGAGAATCGATACCAGCGGATACCGTCCCAACCGTGGAGTATTTCGGAACGTGTCCGTCGAATCCGGAGTACGACACATTGTCCGCGAACTACCGTCCCGACCGTGGAGTATTTCGGCAAGTGCTCGTCGAATCCGGAGCACGGTCCGTCGTCCGCGCACGGAGCTCCGTCGCGGCTTTGCAAGTCGCTCTCGTCTCTGACGTTTTGTGCCGGAGTCATCTTTGTCGTCACGTCAACGACGTCCGCCAGTTCAGCGCATGAGAGTGTGGAATTTGTGATACCGCTCGCCTCAATTATATTGAACAATTAAACGAGACGTTGGTAAATTCAAATCGGAGCCGTTATTACAAGTCCTTCCGCCTTGGTTAACAAACCTTTGTCAACCTTTGTATTAGCCAACTTACCACAACAGTCAACATATTGGTCCTTCGAGCCGGATCGCTGCCAAGGAAAAAACTTGTTTGTGACTTTAACGGACCGAGTATTGAAATATAGCGGTTTCACCATGTCAACCGTTGAGGAGCTATTAGTCATGCAAGACCAGTATATGAATGCTGTGTCTCGTGCGTTGCCGAACTTCAAGAAGCTTGGTCAAGCCAAAATGACGCCGGCCGTTACACGACAGCGTCTTTCAACGCTAAAAGATGTTCGCCAAATGCCAGGAACTCCATGCCAAAATCTCGTTCCTTGCCGAAGAGAAGCTAAGAAATTCGCATCTTTACTTCACCCAAAATTACTTTATCGCCTGCGAGGACTACTATAATGAAGCTGCCGACTTCATGTCCGACGTCCTCGCCAGTCACGATGACCATGGATCCCCATTCGGCACTCTACGCGATGGAAGCTGCCTCTTTGATTCGTTCCGTGCCACGTCGCATCTTCCCAGGATCAGCCTGCCGACCTTCGACGGGAGTCCAGATAAGTGGGAAGCTTCCGCGACCGATTCAAATCTTTAGTCTACAGCGAACCTAATTTGTCTAACGTAGATCGTATGCACTACTTGTGCTCATGTGTAAAAGGGGAAGCCAGTAAGGCGCTTGACCATCTCGCGATTACCGATCAGAATTTCGAGGTCGCGTGGAACATTCTCGTGTCTCGTTACGACAACAAACGTCGCCTCATCATCGTTCATTTGCAAAGCCTCTTCAATCTTCCGTCGCTTACTGTAGAAACCTCCAAAGATCTTCGGAACCTCCGCGATCAAACTAACGCAGCAGTTCAGGCTCTCAAGAATCTCGGTCGAGCAGTCGAACATTGGGATGAATTGTTTTCCTTGTAGCTCAAAACCTTGATAAATTGTCGCAAAAGGCTTGGGAGCTCAAGCTCGAAGATACCATAGATTACCCCAGTTATGGGGAACTTGATCAATTTCTCGAGTCGCGTATTCGCGCATTAGAGGCGATCTTACCATCGCCAAAGGAAAAAGCTGGGGAATCTTTAAAGAAAAAATTGCTTGCGTCTCACTCCGCGTCCGCAGTTCCGCTTGCATGTTCTGTATGCAAAGCGAATCATTTGCTCTATCAATGTCCCGCGTTTTTAAAGCAAACTCCATCCCAACGTTCCGACTTTATTAGAAAAAATAAGCGGTGTCTGAATTGTTTTAGTACCAAACATCATGTAAAAGAATGTACGAGCTCTCACGCGTGTCGACACTGTCAAAAGCGACATCATTCGTTGTTACATATTGATAATATCGCTAAGTCGGTCGAAACCGAATCACCTGCCGGCTCAACTCACGAAGCTAACAGCGAGAATAAAACCAATGAGGTCGCAGCGCATTTAATCTCAAAAACCGTGGCGCCGAACTCTAAGATTTTGCTCGCCACCGCACGCGTTCGCGTACACTCAAGCTCCGGTCGCTTCGTCACCGTCCGTGCACTGCTCGATCAAGGCTCGGTATCAACCTTGATGACCGAATCGCTCGCTCAGTGCCTTCGATTACCAAAAATTAAACGCGCAGTTTTCGTTACCGGTATCGGCGAAACTCAATCAGTTGTGCGACACGCCGCTCACATTACGATCACCCCTGCGTCTCGCATGAACCTGCCTATTCGACCACAGCGCTCATTCTTCCGTCTTTAAAATATATTCCGAGTCGAGTCGACACGGCGGGGCAATGGAAGCACATTACCGGGTTCCACCTCGCCGACATGACAGTGAACCCATGAGTCCCGATCCAATTAACGTAATTATTGGAGCCGACTTATTCGGCATGCTCGTGCTTGACGGTGTTCGAAAGGGTTCCATTCACGAACCTACCGCGCAAAATACAACCCTCGGTTGGATCATCTCCGGTCCAATAGCACCACCTCCTCACCGAGACCTCTCGTCCGTATCCGTTTTCCACGGTGATCTATACGAGGCTCTTGATTTCGACATCCGTCGATTTTGGGAAGTCGAGGAGATACCTCAGAAGGCTCGCCTCAGCCCTGAGGAACGCCAATGTGAGGACCACTTCATGGCCACTCACTCCCGTACACCGCAAGGACGTTATATCATAAGACTACCGTTTAAAACCGGCCCGCCTATACCGTTAGGTGAGTCCCACGCTATTGCCCTATCGCGGTTCCATCAATTGGAACACCGACTCCAGCGAGATCCCAGTCAAGCGTCAGCTTATCGTGAATTCCTCGCTGAATATGAGCTGCTTGGGCACATGATTGAAGTCTCGCCCAATGAAGCCACTGAGCCCCCACAATCGTATTATATTCCGCACCATGCCGTCGTACGAGAGGACAGTGCGACCACTCGGTTGCGCGTAGTATTCAATGTTTCTTCCCCAACCATTAACGGCACGTCGCTGAACAGCCACATGTTAATAGGGCCAAAGCTCCAACAGGAATTGCCTACCGTTATCATACTGTTTCGTCTGCATCGGTACGTTTACACCGCTGACATAAGCAAAATGTATCGACAGATTTTGATCGATGACCGCGACATCACCTACCAGCGCATCTTCTGGCGACCGTCCCCAGATGAATCTTTAAAGGAATATATCCTCGTGACGGTTACCTACGGCACTGCCGCCCCGCTCCGTACCTTGCTCTCCGCGTCCTGGAGCAACTAGCGATTGACCATGGAGCTGAGTTTCCGTTGGCAATTAGCGTTTTACGCCGCAAAACCTATGTCGACGACGCCGCGTTTGGCGCCGATGATCCCGTACTTGCTCGTCAAACCCGTGACCAATTAAACGCAATTCTTGATAAAGGCGGCTTTCGCCTCCGAAAATGGGCGAGTAATTCATCCGACCTTTTGTCCGATATTGATCCTTCCGATCATGGCTTAAGCTACGCACAAAGTTCTTCAAGACGACGAGCAAATCAAGGTCTTAGGAATCATTTAAAATCCCTCGCTCGACGTTTTCCAATTCCGTGTTTCCATACCCTCGTCTCCTACGAAAACAAAACGAACGATCCTTTCGACGATCGCGAAATTCTTTGACCCATTAGGATGGGCCACACCCGTCACTATAACTGCGAAAATATTTATGCAACAGTTGTGGTTGCTTAAATGCCAATGGGATGAGGAGCTTCCGAGTCAACAGCTAAACTACTGGACAGAGTACCAGACGAGACTCCCTAGTCTCAATGCGCTCGGGATACCGCGGTGGACCGAACATGGACCGCACACCATGCACTGTTCCATTCATGGCTTTTGTGATGCCTCGACAAAGGCATTCGCGGCTGTCGTGTACCTTCGTTTCGTGCATGTGGACGGATCCGTGTAAGTCTCGCTAATTATTGCTAAATCAAAAGTAGCCCCACTCAAAACGCTGAGTGTTCCCCGTCTGGAGTTGAAAGCGGCTCATCTTCTCGTAAACTTGGCCCAATACGCTCGTACCGTTCTTCAGCTACCAAATCTCGAGTTTTGCTGTTGGACGGACGCTCAGATTGTTTTAGCCTGGCTAAAGCACTCTCCATCTCGATGGAAAACCTTTATCGCCAATTGCGTCTCCGCCATTCAATCCGTGCTTCCAGAAGCGTCATGGCGTCATGTGCCAACGCAAGATAATCCAGCGGATTGCGCGTCACGCGGCATCGCTCCCGACGCATTACAAACTCACCGTTTATGGTGGTCAGGCCCCTTGTGGCTACGCCAACCACCCGAATGTTGGCCGAACACGTGCCCCCCATTACCTCCAGAAATCCCCCTCGTGGAACGCCGAGAGCAACCCGCTCATACCCTTCATGCAACACCAAGTTGGGATCTTTTGTCGCGTTTCTCGTCCTGGCCTAAATTACTCCGCATCACCGCGTACCTGTACCGGTTCCTATTGAGACGACGCTCAATTCCGCCTATCGATGGCTATTCTGCACGCTTGTTACCCGACGAAATCCAACGAGCTAAACACTACTGGCTCAAAACCATGCAATCTGAAATGTTTCCCCACGAACTCGCAGCGTTAACAAACTCGACTGCCCTGCCAAAAATCAGTCCGCTTCTCCCCCTCAATCCGTACTTGGATCCCGGCGGCCTTATCCGCGTAGGTGGAAGGCTTCGTCATGCTTGCCTTCCCGGCATGACAAAAAATCCGATCGTTCTGCGGTCACACCCGTTGTTGTCTCGCCTGATCGAACATCATCACTTACGAACGTTGCATGCCGGCCCCCAGCTCACCCTCGCGTCACTGCGGAGCGAGTTTTGGATTCTCCGTTCTCGAGCAACCGTTCGCTCTGTTCTTTACAAGTGCATCCGATGCACACGCGAACGCGCCGACACACCGATCGAACTCATGGGAGATCTACCGGAAGCCCGAATTAACCGTACCGTTCGAGCCTTTATCCACACCGGCATCGACTACACCGGTCCCATCGCTATCCGTACCGCTCCCGGACGAGGGCACAAGTCGCAAAAAGCCTACATCGCCTTGTTCGTCTGTCTAACGACCAAAGCCAGTCACTTAGAGCTTGTCAGTGACTATAGCTCTGCAACGTTCCTGGCCGCGTATCAACGATTTGTGTCTCGCCGCGGGCTACCAAAGGCCATGTACTCCGATAATGGTCCCTGGTAACCATCTCCGATAGAAAACGATAAAAAAATTTCTTATCGTTTTTAATACGGTTAGTGAATCGTTTATTTACGGTACTCTATCAGAAACTCACGTTACAAAATACTTAGGATCCTATCGTAAATGTCTTATCAGCTATACATCAGTTTTTATCGTTTTTAATACGGTTAGTGAATCGTTTATTTACGTTACTCTATCAGAAACTCACGTTACAAAATACTTAGGATCCTATCGTAAATGTCTTATCAGCTATACATCAGTTTTTATCGTTTTTGATACGGTTAGTGAATCGTTTATTTACGGTACTCTATCAGAAACTCACGTTACAAAATACTTAGGATCCTATCGTAAATGTCTTATCAGCTGCACATAAGTTTCTATCGTTTTTAATATGGTTAATGAATTGTTTGAATCGGTTTTAGTCAATCCATTTCAATCGTTACGAATCGTGAATTAAGGAAACAGATTTATATCGATTCATTTCTTTCAATCGGTTTTTATCGTTTTGAAGAATGCCGGGAACGGGGCAACTAGCACCAGGAGTCGGAGGCAGCCGGGCTCGGTTTTCGGTGACCGGGGCGGCTACCGCCAGGAGGTCCTTATATGAAAAGATCCCTCTAGTTACGATACTGGATTTCTCTGCTTTTTGCTTCGCAGGCGGTCTGCTTATATATTATGACTGGATGTATTTTAAATACGAGAAGCGTTTTTCATCATGCGCGGTTTAGCGGCATTGTCGCGAACTAATCGCCGAGTTGGTTGATGCGGATTCAATTTATATCATTGATATACGATAGAAAACGAACCGATTTGCTGCTGTAAAGAAGTAGTCCGGGAGTCAGGGGATTAGATATTGAAGTTCACGGCGCAAAGCTGGAACTTTTTTTAATCGATTTTTATGATATCCCGTAAGTGTATAAAGTCTCTAGAATCAACTCGGCCCGCTTCGCCTGTTTTTATTGCAAAATATATATTAAAAAACGCGTTTCTGTATAGTTTTCTTTAAATAACTTCTTCTGTGTTGGTCAAACGACAAAACTTGAAGAGAGAAAAATTGTTCGGAAAGAAATTTCCTATAAGAATAAGCCTTAAAAAAATTTTTTTTAATTGCAAAATTGCAAAAAATACGCAAGAAAAGGGCCATTTTTACAGGTTCCCGAAAACTGGGTTAAAAATTATCATATTTAAGCGGACATTCACTCAATGATACCTTTCAGTATGCTGACAAGTGTGCACAAGGCTCGCCTCCAATTTTTATATGGCTGCCTATTAACAAATTATTTATGCAAATCGGGCGCTTGGCTCTCACGTCTGAACGGGTAAACTTATTTTGATGCACTTTATCGGAAATGAAAGGTAACGATGTCTAGTTTATAAATTTAAAATAAAATTTTTTTTTCTAAAATTTGATTATTATTTAAAACAATTTAAATTTCGCATATTAAATATCGGCGTTGTTTATTGGCGTAGAGTAATGCAAATAACACCATTGATTTGCGTTTAAAAAATTATGAATTTAAAAAAAAAACGTCCCGATACGACCAATAGAAGCCGAGATAATTGACTTTTACAAAATTGATAATTACAGCTAAACTATTTCATATTTTTACTTGAAATTTAATGTGAAGGTACTGGAGTGAGTGCTTTAACGGTGGCATTTTTTTCGCTGCAATTCGACTGCCAGGTTCGGCGAAAAAAAATGTCGAATAGCGGTTTTAGAGCGCTGGAGCGCAGCGGCGCGCGGCGGCTCAACTGCGGTGGCTCGCAGGCGCGCGAGTCACCGCTGCGTCCGCCAAACTCGCTTAATTAACAATTACTTTTCTCTACAACAAAAGCACGTACCCAAACGATTTTTTTTTAATCTGCTTGAAATTTTCCGAATTTTATGATTATCACATTATGAATGTCATATTCTCAGTATTAACGGAGATAAACAAGATATATTAGGAAAAATACGTATTAATTAATAACAAATTATTTTTGTGATATTTTATACTGTATACAGTATAAAATTTTATGGCTGTCTATTAACAAATTATTTATGCAAATCGGGAGCTTGGCTCTCACGTCTGAACGGGTGAACTTATTTTGATGCACTTTATCGGAAATGAAAGGTAACGTCAATAAACAACGCCGATATTTAATATGCAAAATTTAAATTGTTTTAAATAATAGTCAAATTTTAGAAAAAAAAATTTTATTTTAAATTTATGAACTAGACATCGTTACCTTTCATTTCCGATAAAGTGCATCAAAATAAGTTCACCCGTTCAGACGTGAGAGCCAAGCGCCCGATTTGCATAAATAATTTGTTAATAGACAGCCATATAAAAATTGGAGGCGAGCCTTGTGCACACTTGTTCAGCATACTGAAAGGTATCATTGAGTGAATGTCCGCTTAAATATAATAATTCTTAACCCAGTTTTCGGGAACCTGTAAAAATGGCCCTTTTCTTGCGTATTTTTTGCAATTTTGCAATTTAAAAAAATTTTTTAAATTTTTTTAAGGCTTATTCTTATAGGAAATTTTTTTCCGAACAATTTTTTTCTCTTCAAGTTTTGTCGTTTGACTAACACAGAAAGAGTTATTTAAAGAAAACTATACAGAAACGCGTTTTTTTATATATTTTGCAATAAAAAAAGGCGAAGTGGGCCGAGTTGATTCTAGAGACTTTACACACTTGTTACGGAATATCATAAGAATCGATTTAAAAAAGTTCCAGCTTTGCGCCGTAAACTTTAATATTCTCATTTTTTAATAGCCCTGACTCCCGGACTAAAAATGATAAGTTGTATGTCAAAAAATCCTGATAAGAAACGATAGATGTATCGGTTCGGTTAAGTTGTATAAATATCGACGAGATGTCTATCGTTTTAACCTTATAAAAACATATACAAAGTAGAAGGTTTTCAAACGATTCAATTTATATCATTGATATACGATAGAAAACGAACCGATTTGTTGCCGTAAAGAAGATGATAAGTTGTATGTCGGAAAATCCTGATAAGAAACGATAGATGTATCGGTTCGGTTAAGTTGTATAAATATCGACGAGATGTCTATCGTTTTAACCTTATACAAACATATACAAAGTAGAAGGTTTTCAAACGATTCAATTTATATCATTGATATACGATAGAAAACGAACCGATTTGTTGCCGTAAAGAAGATGATAAGTTGTATGTCGGAAAATCCTGATAAGAAACGATAGATGTATCGGTTCGGTTAAGTTGTATAAATATCGACGAGATGTCTATCGTTTTAACCTTATACAAACATATACAAAGTAGAAGGTTTACAAACGATTCAATTTATATCATTGATATACGATAGAAAACGAACCGATTTGCTGCCGTAAAGAAGATGATAAGTTGTATGTCAGAAAATCCTGATAAGAAACGATAGATGTATCGGTTCGGTTAAGTCATATAAATATCGATAAGATGTCTATCATTTTATTCTTATATATCCGTATTAATGCATACGGTAAAATTATTACCATAAATAACGATACATATTATATCGTGTATATACGATTGATTCAGACAGGCAATAATTGTACATATAGAAAACGATTCATAACTATAAAATTTGTATAGTTATTTTCTTATTCAAACCTAAAACGATAGAAACCGATTCAATTCGATTAATGTTTTATCTGTCTTCTAAATATGCAACGATAGAACCGATAAGATACTATTAAAAACGATACAGATATAGCCGTTTTTAATCGTTTTCTATCGGAGATGGTTACCAGGGGTACGACCTTTCAAGGTGCTGATCGCGAACTCTCCCGAGCGCACTCGCAGGCAATCCGCGATCCGAATTATATCAACCAACTCGCAACCGACAACACCCAGTGGCATTTTCTACCTCCTGCTGCGCCACATTTCGGAGGCCTGTGGGAAGCCGGCGTTCGAAGCGTAAAGCATCATTTAAAACGATGCATCGGTCTCCACACGCTCACGTTCGAGGAGATGACCACGCTTCTATGTAAAGTCGAGGCGTGCCTGAATTCCAGGCCCATTGCCCCCGTTTCCGATAGTCTGGATGATTATCAAGCTTTGACGCCTGGTCATTTCCTCGTCGGTACCGCTCTTGTCGCCCCGCCCGAGCCGAGCGTGCTCGATCTTAAGGAAACGAGGCTGCCGCGCTGGCAAATGATCCAGCGACTAACCGAAGGTTTTTGGAGGTTGTGGTCAAGCGACTACCTGCATTCCCTTCAACAACGCCCTAAGTGGCGCATCGTCCAGCGATTGGCCAAAGTCGGCCAAATTGTTCTTTTGCGCAACCCGTTGGTCCCTCCGTGCCAGTAGGAACTCGGTCGCATTACCGCTTGTCATACCGGAGATGACGGCTTAACTCGCGTA
This sequence comes from Temnothorax unifasciatus, assembly GCA_030770225.1. NCBI lineage: Eukaryota > Metazoa > Arthropoda > Insecta > Hymenoptera > Formicidae > Temnothorax > Temnothorax unifasciatus. Next base: position 74,828 of record JASTWK010000581.1, read on the forward strand.
GTTACGGTAAAAACGCATCGATCTGAGTACAGACGACCGATTGTTAAACTATGTTTCCTCCCCGTTGAGATTAACAATGAAGAATCGACGAATTCTGCCACGGCGGGCGGAGCCGCCCCTTAACAGCGATCGTCTGTATTCTTCGATAAACTTAATCATACGTTATGTGTCATTTAAGAATTCTTGTATATAGTTTATAAACCATTTTGTATATAGTTGTATCAACCATTAGCATAACCAGATGTAGATTGTAAGCATTTCGAATGTTTGTTATACATTCGAGGCGGGCGGTATGTTCGGGAATCAGCGTTAAGGTAGTTGTATCGCGACAGTATTAGTCAAAAATAATGGTCACACTGCATACGATAATGCACGGAAAACTCTATTCATCTGTGTAAAACTTTTGACTGAGCTGTACCGTTTTCAACCAATCCTGTATAGTCTTACCAATCTGGCAAAACTGTATGCTCGCGACTCGCGTCAGTAATGTCAGTATATACCATTGAAGTCAGCTCACGATGCTCGTTTTATTGATTGTGAGATTATTAAGGTTATTTTGAATCAGAAGAAATATAAGCGAAAATGTCTGTTGTACGTTACAAAGGAAGAAAGGAAGGATTAATGAAAGAAAAAGTATTGAAGAAAAGACTTAAAGCTTTAGCGGCAATGTCTGAAGCGAAGAAAAAGAAAAAGTCCTGTCAAGAAGACAATCATAGGATATTGACAATCTGAACTACCTTCATGTGCAGTGTTGCCAGATCTTTACAGGTTAGATGTCGTATGTGTCCACCGCTATAAGAAATTGTGTACTTTGCGTAACAATTGCTTCAAAACTAGATAGACAAGGGTCTTGTACTTTTGTAAGAATATTTTTACAAGTCTCTTTTGTTATCTCTTTGTTTTTCATCAAAATCTTATGAATAGTTTGATCGCTACAATTACAAACGTGAAAACGTGATATGGGAAGCCGTTTTCGTCCTACGATACATGTAAAAAGTGCTAAGTTTAACTTCCATTATTTCAACTTTGGTATAGTCAATCTTTTTCTACTTGCACGTGTGTGTAGAGCGTGTTTACATTAATATGCTGTTCAAATTTTAAAAGATTCCTATGAAAATGGGTTTTGCGATACAACTACCTTAATGCGTGCGTTCAAACGATCGGCGACACCTCAATCTCGCGAGCGCGCTCCACGTGCGCCCCGTGTGCCACGCGCTCCGCGATTTGCGTGACGATCGAGGCCGAAGGGCCCCGATCCATCGTTAGACATCACGTTCGGGTCGGTCGAACATGATCGAAGCAAAGTCGGCTTTTGTCAGCGTACTGAGACGGATCGAAGTATAGTTGCTTCCCGTGACCTCGTAATTTCAGTTCTAACGAGAATCGATACCAGCGGATACCGTCCCGACCGTGGAGTATTTTGGCACGTGTCCGTCGAATCCGGTGTACGGCACATCGTCTGCGAACTACCGTCCCGACCGTGGAGTATTTCGGCAAGTGCTCGTCGAATCCGGAGCACGGTCCGTCGTCCGCGCACGGAATTACAGGCATGGAAAGTCGAACTTTCCGTGGAGGTGTTGTGAAAAAATTATTTTATTATTAAAACCTATTACTCTATTAATTACTATGCAAAATTTCAGTTTTTTTTTTAATTTTGCTAAATGTCCCTTGAAAAACATTTACACTCACAATCAGTGTACGTACACTACCCACAGTAATGAAACTTATTACGATACATGAAAAAAATCTGCTTAAGAGGTAACACCACTCTAGGATTAAGGAAAAATCGATTTTTTTTTTTGCTTAAACAACACTTTAGGGTCATAAAAACAATATGCAGTTGGTCCTATATATGGTACAGGCATCGCAGATTAGAGGTAAACAAAAAATTCAAGGCTTTAAAAGCCCGTAAAACGCGTTTTTCTCGAAACCACTTTTTTCAAACTGTGCGGACACATTATTTGAACACCATTGCATGGATCGACTTGAAATTTTTACAGTAGCTTCACAACTACATTCTCTATGGCACTACGTAGCCGTTTTTCGATTAAATAAAAACTTTTTTTTTATAAACAATTTACTGCTTATTTTTTGGCTAAAAAATCGATGTTTTTCTTCAAAAGTGTGCCATTTCTACAAAATTTGATTTAAAAAAAAACCCCTACGTAGTTTCAAAGCCAATAGTATATAGATTATAAATTTTTTTCGTTTTTTGTTCCAGGTCTTATAGTTTTCGAGAAATCTGTCCGCCCGTTTAGACATTAAAAAAAAGACGATTTTGAAAATGGGCTCTGTCGCCACCATTTTGTATGAAAATGATAATAAAAAAATTTTTTTTGTACTTCAATATGTGTTAAATAAACCCTCTGAAAAGATATATAACTCGGAAAATATCAATTTTACGGAAATTTATGTAGATATAAAAATTGTAGCTTACAAAATTCCGCACAATTTCGTTTTTTATTCAAGTCTGTACGACCAAATGAAGCAGAGATAGAATTTTTTAAACACCGATAGTTTTGCGACGCAACGAAAACACGTACGCGCGTCGCGCATTTTTCGCTAATATCTCGAAAATGGTCGACTCTCGAATCGAACGAACGCACGAAGTTCTGGAAAGTGATTAAATTCACAATGAAATTTCCCAGGTAGCAAGCACTCGTCATTTTGACGTCAAATTTTGGTCCTTTACTGACCATTCCTGACGTCACTAACTGGCGGCATAATGACGTTAGAATGACGGTCTAATGTCACAGACAATTGACGTCATTTTCTGACGTCTTATTGACGGCAAAAATAGGTCCATTGTACGACATACCAGTTTCTAGGAATGTTTTTTATAAAATTAAAATGTTAAAATGTTAAATTTACTTGATAAACGTTTATAAAAAAATGTTCTTTTTCTTTATCTAAGAAAAAAAAGCTTTTTTTAACTGTTTCGTTACATGCCATGTGCGTATAGCCGCTTTCAAGGCGGTCACCCATCCTAGTACAGTACCGGGTCCGTGTCGCTTGACTTCGATGATCCAGTGGACAGTGACGATCTTCTCACCCTGATGCTTCCTTATTAACTGTATTTGTCTATAACAGGTACATCTTTAAAATGTTCAAAGATTTTGTAATGATAATCTTCTTGATAACTATAACACTGCATGAAATTATCATAAAAAATATATAATCACGCAACTACATCCACTTATACCATAAAAATTCGCCACTTTAATCATAAAGTTGCGAAACAAACATATTGTAGTTAATTTTGTAATTTTTATTTTATTATTACTTTATTATACAATATTAAGAAGTAAAAATAGTTATATTACAAAAAGACCTTATTTGGACGACTTTAAGACGTCTTTAAAATGACGTCTTATAAACGTCCATTATTAGTCGCCGATGTCATAGACCAAAAATGACTAAAAATAGTCAGAAATAACGTCATAATGATGTTATGAAATGATAACATGGATATGATTATGCCATGATTATGCTTATTATTTATTACAGAGTAACAAGCAATTTTAAAGGGTTCATACGTGGCAGTAACTTCATTTCGTAGCTTCTGAAAACCATTGATATATGCTATCAAATATGTTGCATATATTCAAGAATTTATAGCAACTTCCTTGGAGATGAATTAATCCTGGGAGGTGGATTAGGAACATGAAATAACGTAGGAACCGCATTTGGCTTCAATTTCCTCCAACTGTCGGCACGTCTACTTTCAAACTGTGAATCCTCAAAGTGTACCTGTAATAAGGAAAACAATTAATTTTCAATTTAATGAGGCACAAATAATGCTTTGCTTTTACAGCGTTGGACGCCCAGCAAACGCAAAAGGATTAAAAGATATTAAAATTTTTTAATATCTTTGAATCCCTTTTTTGGCGGAATTAGATGAAATTAGATGGGATTCGAAATGAGATGGTCCAATCCCATGGAATCCAAAAAAGAAATTTTCAATTTTATCCAATCCTACACGCAGAAAATTTTTCTCGAAAATATAAGTATACACGAATGAAGTAAATACCAAACTAATCTTGCACAGCTAGGATATAATTATAATATGCAAAAGATTTCAAGATAGTATAAGAAAATTTAGAGAGCAAAGAATAAAACTATACGCAGTTTATCCGGAATATGGCTAATTGACAAAAAACTTATAGGCTGTAACAGTCAGCTGTCCGCCACGAGCGAACTTGAGAACGCTGTAGAAACCCTGCCGAGCTGCCCTAGATATAGAGGTCGATGTTGAACCTTAATTGCGTGAAAGTATACCGGCGATGCGCCGCGTAGCGGGCGCGAGCCGGAGTTCCGTGAAGTTGGCACCCGACTTTAACAAAATGAACTTTTAATTACAGGAAATTGTAGCATTTTCTTTGCAGTTGTTTGTAGTAACAATAATTTCGTTTGTAGTTTTACCCATTTTGAAAAAACAACAATTTTTAAAAATCACTCTTACCCAAAATTGAGATATCTGAAATTCGCTCGTGCCATTTGTCTTAAAATCGTTTGTAGTTGTTTGTAGTAACAATAATTTCGTTTGTAGTTTTATCCATTTCGAAATAACGAAAAATTTAAAAAATTACTCTTACCCAAAATTGAGATATCTGAAATCCGCTTGCGCCATGTGTTTTAGTATCGTTTGTAGTTGTTTGTAGTAACAATTATTTCGTTTGTAGTTTTGTCCATTAAAAAAAAAAAACAAATTTAAAAAAATTACTCTTACCCAAAATTGAGATATCTGAAATCCGCTTGCGCCATGTGTTTTAGAATCGTTTGTAGTTGTTTGTAGTAACAATAATTTCGTTTGTAGTTGAATAATTTAAAAGTTACAATGTATTTGCAATAAACAAATAACGTATCTCTGTCAGTTTTAAAGATATCTCGAATCCGCTTGCGCCATGTGCTTTAGAATCGTTTGTAGTTGTTTGTAGTAACAATAATTTCGTTTGTAGTTGAATAATTTAAAAGTTACAATGTATTTGCAATAAACAAATAACGTATCTCTGTCAGTTTTAAAGATATCTCGAATCCGCTTGCGCCATGTGCTTTAGAATCGTTTGTAGTTGTTTGTAGTAACAATAATTTCGTTTGTAGTTGAATAATTTAAAAGTTACAATGTATTTGCAATAAACAAATAACGTATCTCTGTCAGTTTTAAAGATATCTCGAATCCGCTTGCGCCATGTGCTTTAGAATCGTTTGTAGTTGTTTGTAGTAACAATAATTTCGTTTGTAGTTGAATAATTTAAAAGTTACAATGTATTTGCAATAAACAAATAACGTATCTCTGTCAGTTTTAAAGATATCTCGAATCCGCTTGCGCCATGTGTTTTAAAATCGTTTGTAGTTGTTTGTAGTAACAATAATTTCGTTTGTAGTTGAATAATTTAAAAGTTACAATGTATTTGCAATAAACAAATAACGTATTTCTGTCAGTTTTAAAGATATCTGAAATCCGCTGCGCCATGTGTTTTAGAATCGTTTGTAGTTGTTTGTAGTAACAATAATTTTGTTTGTAGTTTTATCCATTTCGAAATAACGAAAAATTTTAAAAATCACTCTTACCCAAAATTGAGATATCTGAAATTAACTCGCGCCATGTGTTTTAAAATCGTTTGTAGTTGTTTGTAGTAAAAATAATTTCGTTTGTAGTTGAATAATTTAAAAGTTACAATGTATTTGCAATAAATAAATAACGTATCTCTGTCAATTTTAAAGATATCTCGAATCCGCTTGCGCCATGTGTTTTAGAATCGTTTGTAGTTGTTTGTAGTAACAAGAATTTCGGGTAATTGTTTAGATGGGGGATCACCTTGGATGACCTTGATATTTTAGTATGTTGTCAAGGTCACCCTCCTGAGTGACCTTCAGAAGGTTTCAGCCCACGCTCGTCATTCGTTAAAAAGTTATTAACAAAAAAAGTTTGGAAAATATAGCAGCTATTTTAAGTATTGAAACAATGATGAACATATCTTATATAACATATCAAAGTACATGCGTGGGCGGGGGGAGCTTCGGCCCCCCTGCACCCCTCCCCCATTGTGTGAGTAAACCTAGAAGTGTGAGCGGGGGGGGGGTATTTAAGTGTTTAAAGCGCATCACTAACCTATGTAGGTTAGTTGATGCGCTTTAAACACTTAAATACTTTTAAAGCGCGTTAGCTAACCTATGTAGATTAGTGACGCGCTTTAAACAGTTAAATACTGTTAAAGCGCGTCATCTAACCTATGTAGGCATACACACGTGTGTATGCACTGCTTTATAGAAGTTGTGATTTTCGTTAAAGCAGGGCATACACACGTGTGTATGTGCTCTGCTTTAAAATTAAACGAAAATTACTTCTATATGTTTTTAAATTTTTCGTTATTTCCAAATGGATAAAACTGCAAACGAAATTATTGTTACTACAAACAACTACAAACGATTCTAAAACACATGGCGCAAGCGGATTCGAGATATCTTTAAAATTGACAGAGATACGTTATTTGTTTATTGCAAATACATTGTAACTTTGAAATTATTCCACTACAAACGAAATTATTGTTACTACAAACAACTACAAACGATTCTAAAACACATGGCGCGAGCGAATTTGAGATATCTCAATTTTAGCTAAAAGTAATTTTTTTAAATTTGTTTTTGTTTTTAATGGACAAAACTACAAACGAAATAATTGCTACTACAAACAACTACAAACGATTCTAAAACACATGGCGCAAGCGGATTTCAAATATCTCAATTTTGGGTAAGAGTGATTTTTTAAATTTTTTGTTATTTCGAAATGGATAAAACTACAAACGAAATAATTGTTACTACAAACAACTACAAACGATACTAAAACACATGGCGCAAGCGGATTTCAGATATCTCAATTTTGGGTAAGAGTAATTTTTTAAATTTTTCGTTATTTCGAAATGGATAAAACTACAAACGAAATTATTGTTACTACAAACAACTACAAACGATTTTAAGACAAATGGCACGAGCGAATTTCAGATATCTCAATTTTGGGTAAGAGTGATTTTTAAAAATTGTTGTTTTTTCAAAATGGGTAAAACTACAAACGAAATTATTGTTACTACAAACAACTGCAAAGAAAATGCTACAATTTCCTGTAATTAAAAGTTCATTTTGTTAAAGTCGGGTGCCAACTTCACGGAACTGCGAGCCGGACCCTCTCGTCGCGCAAGCCCGCGTTGCCGCTCGCACCGCGCGCCTTCCGTCGTCCACGATCGTGTGATTCGTGTGCAATCAAGTGGCCTCCGCGTAAACGAGTCGCGCCGAGCTCCGAGGAGTCCGGAGGAACGACGGGGAAACCGTATGCGTCGTGTTTATCGTCGTTATTCGCGAATGTTTACAGCTGGCAATGAACATGGAAGTGGCGGAGGTGTCCGTGGTGGCGTCCGACGACGCTACCTCGCCGGGGGCCCAGTGCGGACCCGCGACCCTCGCGAGCGAATCGTCGCCGTCGCCGTCGCCGTCGTGTCGCCGCGCGTCGGCGACGACGCAACGGCCGAGGGACCCGTCGACGCGCGACGGCCGAGGAACCCGTCGACGCGCGAACGGCGACGAGCGACGGCGCCGCGAATTCAATGGTATTCATTTTATTGTCAGAATAGACGGAATTTAATGGAATTCAATACGGAAATTTTTAATTCCTAGTTTGGCATTCAATGGTATTCATTTCGTTAACGAAATCAATGGTATTCAATGGAATTCATGACGAAACTTTCCAATCCCTAACCTGGCATTCAGTGGTATTCATTTCGTTACGTTTTTGTGTCGGAATTGGATGGGATTCAAAAAAGACAAATTCTTTCCAAAATAAGGAATTCCATGATATTGAAACTATTTCAATCCCTTTTTTGGACAAAATGGAATTCGGAAAGTCCTTAATTGAATTCCTGGCAATCCCGTTTTAATTCTTTTCAATCTTTTTTCGTTTGCTGGGCGTACTTCACAGACACAACCTGACTTGCTTGATATCCACTGTTCACGGCAAAGATTTATGTTTTCCACTTCTTTCGTCGCTCCACATTTATTGCATGGAATTCGAAAAAGTTGAAACCCTTTTTCGCTTCTATTACTGCAATTATTTGCAACACAGCCAGTCATTTTGGAAGCTGAGAATACGAGACCGAAAAGCGCATTGACGTTTACGTAAATGTTCTTGAAAAGGTTATGTTTTCACATATGATTGGATACAAAATGGCGGACGAGAATACTTACATTTATAGAGTAATTTAGTAATTTCTTAGAAATTACTAAGTAATTTCTAAAAAAGTTTAATAATTTCTAAGAAAGTTTAGTAATTTCCTAGGAATTTTCGAAGAAATTACTAAACTGCTGCTCGCTGCTGCAGCATTTCACTGCCCATGAAAACCCACCTTTAGGCTACGTTCCAAAATTCACTGGAAATCTATAGTACACGTAACATAAACTATAGATTTTCTGCAGTACTGGCAGTGAATATCGGGACGCAGCCTCTAATAGAAAACGCTATACTTAAATGTAATCTTTGGATCTGTGAAATTATGGGATACAACAAATGTTGTATACCTGGATGCTCAACTAAGTATGGTTATGATCTCATTCTTCGGATTTTTCCAACGGATAGTATCTTAAAGGCTAAGTGGAGGCAAAATTTAGGGAATATAAGAATATCTCAATCATCTGCTGTATGTGAGGTTAATTGAATTTGATATTTCCTGTTACTTACATAAGTTCCTTATTATAAATAAAGAATAGAAATTTACAATTTTTTTTGTTTTGTTTTTGTTTATATCTAGTTGCATTTCGCTCAGTCTGAGTTTGAAAAAATAAGAGAAGATGGCAAAAAAAAACTCAAACAAAATGCTGTGCCATCACTTTCTGAGGTATACGATTTCTGACAATATTAACTTTCTGTTTTACATGCATTTTATTCCCATTTGAAGTTTTTACTGACTTTTCAATTAATTTTATAGGAGGTACGCTGTCATCTATCCAGATTAAGTCATTGCATAGAATCAGATCATTCTTACAATAAATTACTACCGGTAGGTGTCATTTTGTTTAAAATCATTATTTTGTTTTGTCATCAAGTGACAAATAATTAATTAACTCAAACGGCCATCAACAGGATAAAGAAGAATGTTATGTATAATGGTGCTTTTTTAGTCTTTAAACACTCTTTTCCTTAATTGGGGAAAACCTCCCCTTAAGACGAAGAATATGTAAAAAGAACGCTGAGATTGAACCCAAGAACTTTCGGTTTCTGATCATCCGCACTTACAAGAAGCCATGCATTGTTATTCCAAAACCCGCGATACATTTCGACTCTAAACGCGCGCTTCTCACGTTTACACAATTTTTCTTATATATAGGATCCCAGACAGCATCCATGTCTAAAAGTGAAACATAAGGCATCTAAAAGACATCTTTATTATACATCTTTTATATATCTTTTAGACATCTTTTAGACGTCTTACGAAAAGATTGCTAAAAGATATCTGAAAAACGTCTAAAACACGTCTTATGTCCCGATTTTGGACATTGTGCTGTCTGGGATATGTTCTAAACCTAAACGTATATATCTTTTGTTTTAAACATATTATGTAAACACTGCTTACTACATGTTTAAAATGTTTAAATAAAAAATTTGATGATTTGTACTTCTTTTAAAAAACGTGATTTTTACTAACACATAGGCTTATGAACACACATACCCACAAAGATACATAATATTATATTCTATACTATTTTTATAATATATTAGGTTGGTGCAAAAATAATTGCGGTTTCTATCATTTTGACTTTAAATTTCAGTTCTGTATTTCGACATGAAGTTGTGTTTTATTATACCACTTGAAAGTTCTGACTTCCCTGTATTCATTTATGCTAGTGCTATTGTCCTTCCTAGTATGAAATTATTACGAACTATCAAATTGAAAATGAAAAAGGAGCAATTCGTACGATTTTCTAGTACGGTTTTCTCGCATGAGTTTAAATTGGGTTGTAATAAGCTTCAGAAACTGCACGCAATATCAAGCAGGCATTCGGCCAAAAGACCATCAAGGAACGTACAGATCGCCATTAGTTCCATAAAAGCTTAGAAAATAAAGTGGGTCGTGATCGACTTGAAGCTCTTGATAATGTTCAATTGAAAGCCATTACCTATCAATGCGGATTCACTGAAAACTACTAGAGAAGTTGCACAATCGTAGACCATTCAATGAGCTGAGATATTCACATTTGAAGTTAAAAATTAAAAACTGCAATTATTTTTGCACCAACCGAATAGCCCTAATAAAAAAATTTCTTATATTTTCTCAGAAATTTGGTAAGAATTGAGACTTATAAAAAATTCTGAAAAATATATATAAAATTTCTCAGATATCTATATATTCTTTTAGAAATAATTTGATGAGAATTTATGGAATATTTCAGTATCTGTATATATAAAAATTTCTGATAAATTACACAGATTTTCTCATATTTATTCAGATTTTTACAAAGATGTGTTGGCGAGAAAAATCTGAAATATTTTATTATTATTTTGTCAGAGTTTTTTTGAAAAACATTCTAATTTGTACATATGAAAAATTTGAAAAATTCTGAGCATTCTGAGTTAATCTAAAAATTTTTATAGAATTTTGGATTAATAATATAAAAATTTTGAGACATTTTTTCACCAGGGATATATTTTATATTATGCGTTATGTTCTATGTGTTACTATATTTTTTCTCTAGATTTCGTTTTAATAATAAAACATGGATGTACACGGAAAAAAATGACTTTGCAATAGTAGCTAAATTTCAGTAGCTGAATCAAACTTAGCTGTAAGAGCTACCACCTTAGTATCATGGCTAAACTCTGGCTATTATAGGAAAAAGTCATTAGCTGCAGCGTAAAAAATTATTAGCTAAAATAGAAAGCGTAATTTAGCACAAGCAGCTAAAAAGGTTGCAGCCGTACCTAAATACACCTTACCATGTACAGACATTACGACATTTGTCTGTTGTAGCAAAAATTTGTTGCTATAGTAGCTAAGTCCAAATAGCGAATAAATTTAGCTGGGACAGCAACAGCATTAGCCGTCCCTAGAATAAGGACACATCTTAGCTGTCACAGATAAATTTTAGCTCTTGCTGCTAATCCTTTTTTTCCGTGTAACATGTAAAATGTACAAATTAATTTAGAAGAAACTCCATTTACAGTTTAATTAAGCTGGAAGATCTTTGTAGAAGATTATATTTCTGTGTGTATTTAGTACACATATTTCCAAACTAGTAAATTGCGCGCTGATTATTGGCCGGATTTAAAATACAGTTTCCGTTGGAACAGTAAAATCCCCCTCCTCCTACTTAAATCTGTATAATTGATTTAATTTTGCTAATATTTAACTGATACTAATAAGTATCCTATTAAATCACTGTAAAGAATTTATTTAGAATAAATATTTATCTATATTATATAAATATTTATCTATATTATATAACACAATGTATAATGTAGATACAATAATATATAGATATTTATATCGTAATATAAATATAAAACATAAGAAATTTATAAAATAAGTTTTATTTTAGTTTATAATGAGAACTAAAGCATATAAAAGTATAAATTTTATATTGACATCCTATTTAATTTTATTTTTGCCTTTTACTATCTACATAACAATTGTTCTTTTTTAAACTGATATTTAAAAAAATATCGTCATACAAGAACTATATTAATATTTTTATTCATTCATCAATAAAAATTCATTTTTATTTTTATTAAAAATAAATTTTCCTTTAACCTTTAAAATCTCTATTAAACTTTCAAAAAAATATACCTAATATTAATTTGTAAACAAATATATATCTAAAAAATAAAAACATGTTTTAAACATTTGTTTAAGGAGGTTCTGGGAGATTCGGTTGCTTTATCAGGGAGAGTAGTGGGACACGAGGGTTCTGGCAACAGCGCACTAGCGTTTGAAGTAGTGGGAGTGAAGGGGATTGCTCTGATTGGTCGCCGCGTGTATAGTGCGTGAAGCTGCTCACGATGGTGGCAGTTTAGCAGACGAAAAATCAAGCAATTTATGTTTTAATAATTAATTTTTCTACGAAATGTGCGGTGTAACCTTCCCCTTTCTTTCACTCATTTATTTTCTTGCCCTTATTTCATTCTGAAGGTGTGCAATATGTCATTTCCCATAAGAACCTATGCTCCCAATCAGCAGACAATGTTTTTTAAATGTGTTTTTAATATTTATTTTTTATTAATTATACATTTATACAATCTATTGTAAAAATAATTTATTTAATGTTTATTAAATATTTATTTCACATTGATTATTTATTTGAAGTAATGATTTAGAAAAAATATTGGTAATTATTTAGTAATACGGACCACCCTCCGATGACCTTGACCTTGACATATGTTGTCAAGGTCATCCTCCTGAGTGACCTTCAGAAGTTTTTAGCCGGCGGTCGTCATTCGTTAAAAAGTTATTAACAAAAAAAAATTCGAAAATATAGCAGCTATTTTGAGTATTGAGAGGCATAAACGACCTATTACGTTTTTTTTTTTAAAGCAGAGAATACTTCATTTCGCGAAAAAGTCGCTGCTTTACCAACACAACATTTAAAGCAGTAAATTGTTGATAAATTGAAGTCTTTGTTAAAGCAGAGAATACTTTATTTCGCGAGAAATCGCTGCTTTACCAAAAAAAGAAATTACAGGACAAAATAATAGCATACATATATTATAATAATTATTACTTTATTAATAATTTTTACGTGGTTCAAAATTTAAATCCAACATTTCTTTGAAATAGACACTGTAGCTGTAAACTCGACTACGTCGATTTCGCCCAAATTCCTATAAATTTATGAAAAATATTTAATAAATATACATATTTAATATAGTAATCAAAAAATAAAAGTATTACCTCGTGATTTAAATAACGAAACCTATCTTTGACATTTCGTTTTCGCTCACTTGTGTACGCTTCTTTTAAAGTAAATGTCAAAATGTCATGTAAAAATTCTTCAGAAATTGCGTTTAAATACGCAAAATTTACTATGATCATTCGTCCTGTAATTTCTTTTTTTGGTAAAGCAGCGATTTCTCGCGAAATAAAGTATTCTCTGCTTTAACAAAGACTTCAATTTATCAACAATTTACTGCTTTAAATGTTGTGTTTTGGTAAAGCAGCGACTTTCTCGCGAAATAAATTATTCTTTGCTTTAAAAAAAAAACGTAATGTTAGTCGTTTATACTTTTCAAAATAGCTGCCCATACAGCACAAAATATTTTCAAAAAATATGTCTAAATATTTCTATAAAAATATTGCAAAAAACATTTTAAAATGGTTTTGGGAATATTTTAAAATGATTTAAAAATATTTTGTGATAACGTTTGTAAAAATATTTTAAGAATCTTTTAGAAATATTTTTTAAAATGTTTTTATTTACCATCTAGATAATATTTTCTTAAATATTTGAAATATATTTTTAAAATATTAATTAAAATCTACATATATATTGTTTTATAATCTTGTTTCAAAATATTTAAAAAATATTATTTTAAATTTTTTAAGTTCCCTCGCGGCGTGTTGCTTTCGCGCCGCGGTCGTTACCTCTGGCGCCGCCTAAGCAAAAGTTTTCTAAGTCCTCTCGCTGCGTATTGCTTTCGCGCCTCGGTCGTTACCTCCGGCGTCGTCCAAGCAAAAGTTTTCCAATTTCCTTCGCGGCGTGTTGCTTTTGCGTCGCGGTCGTTACTTCCGGCGCCGCCCGAGCATTTCTAAGTCCTCGCGGCGTGTTGCTTTCATGCTGCAATCGTTACCTCCGGTGCCGCCCGAGCAAAAATTTTCTAAGTTCTCTTGCAGCGTGTGGCTTTCGCTGGAACGAATCAGTACAGCGTCCAAGTTCTGTCGGATTAAACTATAATATTTTTTTACAGCAAGAGCTATAATTTAGCAACCCATGTGCGAATGTCGAACTTCTGCCAGAGTTGTCTGCATGGCCCAGAAGTGGCACAATATTGGCTGCCAAGACTTGATGGGTGGTACTGCCCCAGTGCGGATAAACCGCTAGATCAGTATTGTGCCAGTCTCGGTGACCAGTACCCCCATCCAACCATATTCTGTTCCGAGGCAAGTCTCGTCTCAGTACTGACCGTGTATAAGGCCAGAAATGATATTGCTCTATGGCCAAGAGTCGGCTCAGTACTGGGCATGTATTGGGTCAACTTAGAAAATTTTCGCTCAGCGCCGGAGGTAACAACCGCGCGAAAGCAACACGCCGCGAGGGACTTAGCGTTTTGTTCGAGCGTCGCCGGAGGTAACAACCGCGCGAAAGCAACACGCCGCGAGGGGACTTTTCGCTAGAGCCGGAGGTAACGACCGCGTTCGTGCCTCTCGATTACAAGTACCCCGAATTATTGTGTCATTCGGATCGTCTCGCTTTGCGTCAACATGGCGTATCGTCAACCCCCGAGATCGGCTGCCGGATATCTCGTACGGTAATCGAATTTGCGTCGTCGTCGCTCTCAGCGGTCAAGTCCCGATGGTCTCGATATTTCGTCACCGGCGCCCGTAAGCGGCCGTGCGTAAGACCGTGCGTCGCCGACCGCTCGGCCGGCCGGTTGGGTACTATAAGAAGTGCGGTGCGCTCGGCGAGCCGAGCGACACGAGCGATACGTATGGACGTACAAACGCGTTTCGCTTGGTCCGTACAAATGTGTAAAACGTTTGTGGAATACGGCTTTATCATGCATGTTGTTAACGTTATTATATTAATATTATATTATGTTAAATATACGAATTTTATATTAATAAATAATTTTTACATTAATTGTAATTGCGTTATTTTATATTATTTTTAATATTTACCGGTTATTATCATTACACGATTTTTGAACACTATAAAGATATGTTATATAGGAGTATAAGCAACAAGAAAGCGTCAGAATCAAAGGATCACCATACACACTAGTCCGTTCGACCATCGATGTCAAGCGACGTTAGGTGCGGTATTGACTCGGATGGGTGACGCTGTATGCACACACGACATATACATAATAAATGTATTTTCTTTTTTTTTGTTTTTCTAAAATTCTTAATTCACAAAAGCATAACGGCATATACATACCTTTAAATGACTTATATTTATGTCATTTTTAAAGCATTTAAAATGATTATGAACATATTTTATTTTTTTAAACAATATTTCTAAAAGATTTTACAAATATTATTGAATATATTTATTTGCAATCTTTTAAAAATATTTTTGAAAATATTTTTCTGACATGATCTGACGGACATAGAAACATTCTAAAAATATTTTTGTAAATTATTTTAAATTATTTTAATCTTCCTAAAAAATATTTTAAAAATATTTAAAAAACATTTTGTGCTGTATGGGTGCTATATTTTCGAACCTTTTTTTGTTAATAACTTTTTAACGAATAACGACCGCCGGCTAAAAACTTCTGAAGGTCACTCAGGAGGGTGACCTTGACAACATATGTCAAGGTCAAGGTCATCGGAGGGTGGTCCGTATTACTAAATAATTACCAAAATATTTATTAAACATTTATTTAATGTTTATTTAATATTTATTTTACATTAATAATTTATTTGCAATAATGATTTAAAAAAACATTTATTTAATATTAATTTAATATTTATTTTACATTACTTATTTATTTGCAATAATAATTTTAAAAAACATTAATTTAATATTTATTTGACATTAATTTAATAATTATTTTACATTACTCATTTATTTGCAATAATGATTTGAAAAAACATTTATTTAATATTTATTTAACATTAATTTAATATTTATTTTACATTATTTATTCACTTGCAATAATAATTTGAAAAAACATTTACTTAATATTTATTCGACATTAATTTAATATTTATTTTACATTACTTATTTATTTGCAATAATAATTTTAAAAAACATTTATTTAATATTTATTCAACATTAATTTAATAATTATTTTACATTACTCATTTATTTGCAATAATGATTTGAAAAAACATTTATTTAATATTTATTCGACATTAATTTAATATTTATTTTACATTACTTATTCACTTGCAATAATAATTTGAAAAAACATTTACTTAATATTTATTCGACATTAATTTAATATTTATTTTACATTACTCATTTATTTGCAATAATAATTTTAAAAAACATTTATTTAATATTTATTCAACATTAATTTAATAATTATTTTACATTACTCATTTATTTGCAATAATGATTTGAAAAAACATTTATTTAATATTTATTCGACATTAATTTAATATTTATTTTACATTACTTATTCACTTGCAATAATAATTTGAAAAAACATTTACTTAATATTTATTCGACATTAATTTAATATTTATTTTACATTACTTATTCACTGGTTTCTGACATTCACCGGACATTAAGAAATATTATATCATATATCCAATTCAAAGCTTTATTACTCTTTTTAAACTGAATTTGTTTCTTAAAATAATTTTTAAAAAATTATATATTTGCGCTGGTTATACCACATGTAGACTATATACGTATAACACTTCATTGAATTAAGAAGTAGTCTACCACGTAAGGCAGTTGGCTCACGATCCAGAGATCCCGAGTTCGAATCCCACCAAAGTGTTTTTTTCAGATTTTTCAGATACGAGAAAATATTTATAATCATAGACTGCATCTTAAGAAACAAAGTTAAAAAATAATAATAAAATTTCGAAATAAATAATTTTTTTGCCGTTAAAATAAACGTTTTTAAACACTAAAAAAAATGTCTTTTTAAATGTTAAAATAAATGTTTTTTTAATTAAAAAAAGCGAACTTAACCCATCATTTTTAACATTTTTAAAAGTGTTTTTAAAAATGTTTTCCAAATGTTTTTAAAAATATTTTTAAAAACATTTCTTTGCTGAAGGTTAAAAAGTACAATTTTTGGAGTAGATTTTTTTTTAAACGGGACGGTGAAAAATTCCCAAAAAATTCACATAATTCTATTTTGCATTCCAGAACAACATATTAAAATTTCATGAAACTGGCTGCATTTTTTTGTAACGACGGAACCTCCTTAAATGTAAATGTTTAAGGCTCCTGGATGGTCACCGCGGCTATATTGAATTCTTACTATCGAGGCGAGGAAAACACCAAATTTTGTCGTGCATGCCATTTTCAAATAAAAAGACATTTCAATAAAACATCACTGTAGATCGTTTCAGAACACTTCCGAAATTGACCGAAAACTATCCTTTTCCCTCGACAATAAACAAACAGCCATAAAACAAAGCCTAAACATACGGGAAAATAGCCGTTTTTCAGACTATCGAAAAAAGGTGAAAACGTTCCTTCCGCATGCAAATCTTACTTTTTCGGTCAATTTTACGATTTTCACGAATATGTTAAACGTTAGAGCACAAGTATACAGAGCGAACAATAAAAAAATAGCACGCACGACAAAATAGGTTGTCAACATGTCACAAAGGACAGAATTCTCCATTGGAGAGAGTTCTGATTTCTGCCGCGACGGTACGTCGCCACCGTCAACGCAGAGTTCTCGGCTGACCATCCAGGAGCCTTAAATTGTAACAATTTTTATTATTTTTATTCTGCTTATAATTATCTATGTTGTAACTTTAAGAGA
Organism: Temnothorax unifasciatus; assembly: GCA_030770225.1. Lineage (NCBI taxonomy): Eukaryota > Metazoa > Arthropoda > Insecta > Hymenoptera > Formicidae > Temnothorax > Temnothorax unifasciatus. The sequence goes on from JASTWK010000581.1 coordinate 92,484, forward strand.
TGTAATATTTTTAAATTTTTCTTTTATAATATATTGAATATAATATATGACATATTATATTAAACATAGATTTTTAGATTTAATCTATCGTTCTATAAATTGTTCTATAAATTTATAATATAACACATCATGCTTTAATAATATTTATTGATAAAGGAAAAAAGATAAAGAATCTCTGTTTTTTACCCAGTGCTGAGATTGTGTTGATCCTAAAGCAAATAATAACTTGTATCTTATGAATAAAAATAAAGGTGTAGTCTTTCTATTCCCTAATAAAAAAAACAAAAGAAATAATTTTTTCGAGTAGATTTCTTGTCTTAAAATACATAAAATATATATTTTAAAAAGATTTTATAACATATGTACATTTACTTGTGCATTTTATACATTAATTACAATATAGTTGCGAACATAAAAATAACAATGATTAAATGCAACTGTATAAAAAACGGAGCGAGAAAGCTATATGTTTTTCAGACAATTTCAGTTTATATTATTAGTATTATTGCTTTAAACTACATTTATAAGACAATACTAAGCTAGATCCTGCAGCCGTATGATTTACCAACATTATCGTTTTTAGATGGATCTTTTAATTGGCTTTATAGAATTGCAAAAATCTTTTACAGAATTAAAGTCCGCACAAAAATCTAAGGTAACAAACGCGATTTTATATCAAAAACACCAAAAAATTAAAAATATTACTTATTTGGGCACATACAGCTGTCACCTGACGACAATATTTGCTTAAAACAAAAGTTCTGCAGTTTATACATACATAATGTTTATTATCCTCCCTTGGGAAAACATGTAGGAATAATATCGTGCAAGTAGAAGTAAGATTCAATGCGTACAAAAAAAGATGCATTGAAATTTTATTTTAGTAATGCAAATACGGATGCAGGATGACAAGAAGAGCAGCAAGTTGCCGGATCTTGCGAGAGATGGCGAGCAATCGAACAAGGACAGGTGTCATTTCGTTGGTTGATTACACCCAACTTTATACGCGATCAAAGGTATAATTTTTTGAGAAATATCTGTAGGTAGTAGCTCTAACTTCTGCAAATTTTAAGATATTTTGCATGTGATTCTCTATTATATTCTTCATATCTTTTTTACCCCTATTTTATATATAATTCTTTAAGATTTGGTTGATTAGACGAACTTTATACCGCGCAGATCAAAATTTTGAATTTTTTGAGAAATGGCTCTTATGACAATCTAACATTATTTGAACAAAAATACATTAAAAAGCAATATCTTAATCTGACCTAAAATGATGTAACATTTGAAATATCTTGCGGAAGTTAGAGCTAGATATTTCTAAAAAAATTATAAACCTTTGATCGCGTATAAAGTTGGGTGTAATCAACCAAATCTTAAAGTATTATACATGAAATAGGGCTAGAAAAGCCCGAAGAAGATAATAAAATTAGAAATAGCTCGATATCTCAAAATTTGACCCAGAAGAGGATGGTGCTCGTAAATTTTCTGTAAAAGTTATATAAAAATAAAAAAAGTGTGCAAATTAGGAATTTGCACATTACTTTCTCACCATTTTTAAGTGTGCAAATTAGAAATTTGCACATTGCTTTTTATTGTGCTCATAAAGCTTCTTCTATAAGCAATTTAATAAATACTAATAATTATGCATTAAATAAAATAAGCTTCCTCAAAGAGGAGCTTTGTGAGCATAATAAAAAGCAATGTGCAAATTCCCAATTTGCACATTTTTTTATATTCAAGATTTTTTTAAACATAAAAAAAGTTTCTTTCAATAAAGTTATTATTCTCTCTGCGTTCTTACAATATATATATTGTTTATTTGAGTATATAAGAATATTATAATGAAAATTAGCTACATTTTTTTATTAAACAAATTGCATATTTTCAAATGTTTTTATCAAATGTAAATAAATTTCGATGAAAATATTCGTAAAATACATTGTACAATTTTTTGTTTCCAAGTTCAAATAAATTTTGTTGAAATTATCCCGAAATTGTTTTAACCCTATTTCCTCCAACGTTTTTCCGTCCCTTTAATCCTCCAACCATGCACTTTCGAGTCTCATATGTTTTTTATAATGTTAATAGCTTTGAAAAATTCCCCAAAAATTGTTATAATATCTTTGTACCTTCGACTAAAAATCAATGTAAATAACATTTGGAAATCATTTATTTAAATATTTTTTTACAACATTTATATGTTGACAAACACACATTACGACTCGTTTTATTTAAAAAATCATAACTTATGAACAAATTGACGAAGCTTAATGATCAAACTCGCAAATTAAAGCTAAAAGTAGTGTAAATAAGAAAAAAAAATATGAGATAATTATTAATTAAATAAGAATAGTTAATTTCGTCGCCGCAAATTTGGTAATTTTTAAATGGTACAGAAGGACTTTAAGGACTTAAAAAATGCTAGAAAAAGAATTTCTGAATAAGAAAAGACGAATTTGAAGTGTGACAGATATTTTTTATGTAAAAAATTACATTTTTTTATAATCGTAGCTCCTCTTTACCTCATCTTCCACCTGCTTCTGAGCCATAATAGTTCTGTGGAATGTCAAATTTTTTTTTAACGACAAAAATATTTTAAATACGCTTAAATTGTACACAAAAATACATTTTTATTGAAAAAAAATCTCACTTACTTTTCACACAACACTGACGTAATCCTCCAACCATGCACTTTCGTGTCCCACCAAAATTTTGGTCGTTTGCCGTTTCAAGAATAAATGAGCTGCGGCTCTGAAGTTTCTGCCTGAAGTTCCTTACCACAACTTTTTTTAGGAGTGGAGGGGATAATCCCACGCTCGTTTGTTTTTTGGAACAAACTCAACAAACGATCGCTAGAAACGCGTGGGAGAACGAAAGGGCATGGTTGGAGGGAATATTCAAATTATGCTGAATTTTCATTGAAATTTTGCTGACAAATGTTCCAAAAAACTATTTCAGACAATTTTCAGTAAAATTTCAGAGAATTTTTCAGCAAAATTTTCTCACCAAATATAATAATAAGTCACTGCATGAAACGATCAAGGAAAAATCTATAATAATGTAAATAAAAATTCATTTCGAAAGAATTTGTCAATGAAGAGAAGAAGAATGTGTTGTATAAACTTTTCCTAATTTTTAAAAATATCGATTTGTTATCGATATACTACAACATCATTTAAATTCTTTGATGCTTTGTATTAGTGATTCGAACAACTCGAGTTTCTATCGTAAAAACAAAATCAATAGATTCACAGTTCTATTCCCATATCCGTCTGTACTACGACCAGCTAATATCGACACTGTTAACAAAAAAACATTCAGAGAACATCGCTGTTCTCCCGAACGCCTGTTAATTTTGCTGACTCCACTTTTCTCAATCATCTTCATCGCACCGCACAGGCAGCACCTCCGACTCCGATGCGTGAAACCACGTGACCTTGACGACGACCTCTCGTATCGGCTCGGCATTTAACATCGTCCATCATCTGGTACCGTTTCGCATTTACGTCGAATTTGTTGACGGACCGTCGGGATCATCGTCATCTCGTCAGGCGAGTGCGGCGAGTGGATCCGTTTTAGATTCATTTCGGACTTATCGAGGGCTTCCGGATCAGCTCGTGACACCGTCGAGAATCCCGATAGATATGATACGAACCACGTTGAGCCTACGTAACGGGTTGGCACGCGCGATCGTCTGTGGTTCCGTGCGATTCGGCACTAGATCTATAGTCGTCCGGTGTCTTCACAGAAAACATCAGCAGAGGTACTGCATCCACTACTCGGAGTTGTTCTTATGCTCGAATCTTTTTGCATTTTTCAAATTTCACGATCGGGGAGTCTTTAAGGTTATTTCAACTCAATTTAAACGTCAATTTAAACGTGATCTGGCACAAACTCCTAGTGGGTTTATAGTGAAATATTCGAATATTAACCTCTTATCAAGATAGTCGGAGAGGCTTACATAATCATCATTTATCACGCAAAAAGAAATGTAATAGCGTAGGATAATAATATTAATTCTCTCGATACTTTAGACTTCACAGTACTTTGCGTTTCGTCTCGACACCATGGCAGCAACAGCTCAGGTTTTATGCCGATTATCCCGATCACATCAAGGTCCCACTTCCAGCGTTGTCTCCCACTATGGAAACAGGAACGATAATCAGTTGGCAGAAGAAAGAAGGTAAAATTATCTATCAATATTACAATATAACAAATACAGATTTAATTTTTCTGAAGATACAGAATTTTGTTAAACATATTGACTTATTATATGTGCTTTATTAGGTGACAAGTTGAACGAAGGCGATCTGCTAGCAGAGATCGAAACAGATAAAGCTACTATGGGATTTGAAACTCCCGAAGAAGGTTATCTAGCCAAAATCTTAGTACCTGCGGGAACAAAGAACGTACTTATAGGCAAACTGGTTTGCATTATTGTACAAGACGAATCTAACGTAGCTGCATTCAAAGATTTTAAAGAAGACACAGTAGCTGTGTCTCCTCCTATACCAGCAGCTCCTGCAGTACCTACGCCACCACCTACAGCAGCACAAGCTACACCAGTTACAGCAAAAGTTCCTTCTATCGCACCACCTTCCGGAGAAAGAATATACGCTAGTCCATTAGCGAGAAGATTAGCAGCTGAAAAAGGACTTAGTTTACAGGTGCTGCAAGGTTGCTGATTTATAAATCAAATTGAAAGAATGGAGGCAAGTACGAGCTAATTTGCCTTTCTATTTCTCCACTCTTTCAATTTGATTTCTGTAATATTTCTTCTTCATTATTAACTTGTGTAATATTAAATTAAAACATCCTATGCTCATTTTTGTGATAGTTTGTAGATATAAAACTTGTATTCTTTATGTGTTATTCTTTATGCTATTCTTTGTAGGGTCTAACGGGAACAGGATTATATGGCTCTATAACATCTAAAGATTTGGAGGGTGCGGTGATACAACCAGTACAACCGGTAACTGGAGTTGGCGCGCCAACTGGAGTAGATATCCCTGTGTCGAATATACGTGCGGTTATTGCCAAACGCCTGTTGGAAAGCAAGCAGACGATCCCGCATTATTACCTCTCGGTAGATGTAAAAATGGATACTGCATTGGCGATGCGAGAACAGTTTAATAAATTGTTAGAAAAAGATAAGATCAAATTGAGCGTAAATGACATTATCATTAAAGGAATAGCAATGGCTTGTAAAAAAGTACCAGAAGGCAACAGTGCCTGGTTAGGAAATGTAATTCGACAGTGAGTATTTTATATGTTATTATAAAATGCAGTTTGATACATTTACATGTATATTTGAATATTTGTATTTTGTTATATTATTTACGTTATATTACTTATGTTTGAATATATATTGTTGCAATATTTTATATTGAATATCATAGCATTTATTGAATATCTTCTTCCAGATATAATAACGTGGACGTTAGTGTAGCAGTGAGTACAGATAGCGGTCTAATCACTCCTATAGTGTTTGGTGCTGATACGAAGGGTATAGTTCAAATCAGTAAAGACGTGAAAGTGTTGGCCGCAAAGGCGAGGGAAGGAAAATTAAAACCGCACGAGTTTCAAGGAGGAACCATTACCGTGTCCAATTTGGGCATGTTTGGCATTAAGAATTTTTCAGCTATAATAAATCCTCCACAGTCTATCATTCTTGCTATAGGCACCACGGAAGCTAGACTGATACCTGCCAAAAATGAGAAAGGGTAAATTGATGTAATATTTTCAGACAAATTTAATTTCACATTTTATGGCATACGAGTATTAATATGCAAATTTTTGCAGTTTTACGACTGCCCAATATATGTCTGTAACTGCCAGCTGCGATCACCGTACTGTTGATGGTGCGGTAGGCGCACAATGGTTAGCCGCCTTTAAGAATTTGATGGAAAATCCAACAACGATGCTTTTATGGTAAGTTAAATCGCCATTGATTTATCAATTGATCAGAATGGCAAATAATACATAAGAATATCATCTTTCGAAAATGAAAAGTTACTGACCTGTATAGTATGTTTAATAACAACTAATACAAATACCAATATTTTTTAAATACAAATTCTTACTTTAATATTTTTTTACTCGAACTTAATTCTTGACACGTATCTTTTTGTTTCAGAAATGTTACTTCAGATAGAAATATGTTCTGCGCGCAACTAAAGAGACGTTTAAGAGGCGATACGTGGGTATTTATGAATTATTTCGCCGAGATTGCTTCCATATTGATTCGAATAAAAAATCTTGATTTTCGAATTTTTCGAAACTTCGAAAAAAATTATAATATAGAAAACGTCTTTTGTTAAGTATATGGATGAGAAGACTACTGTTTCAATTCGGTGCTCTTCAGTATATTTAAAGTTATGGAATAATAATTCGAATTTGTCGCTTTATTTGACGAGAGAGATTGGAAAATTTCTGAACTTGTATCGCCTAGCAAAACTTCCTCTAGAAGTGGTCAGGTGTACATATGTGTATTTATGATAATTAATAATTCAGCTGCATTGTGTTGCAGAAAATATGATGACTACGTTTTAGGGGAAGTAACGATAAAAGTGTCCAAAATGTTTATAGTAAATATAAAATGTATATCTCTTATATTTAATAAATGACCTCTCTTATGACATATGTATTCTACAAACTTTTGTATTTCATTTAATTCTTTTATTCATTAATTTTGCTTATATGTATATCTTTATATAATATATATCTTTATATATATATATATATACATATATATATATATATATATATATATATATATATATATATATATATATAATATTATCTTAATAAAGCTGGATGCACAATACAAAAGTACAGGTAATAACATAGGTAATAGATTTTCAACCTATTGGAAGCCGTGTATCAATGCTACAGTACTGATACATGGCTTCCGATAGGTTGAAAATCTATTGCCTGTGTTATTCCCTGTTCCTGTTGCCTGTACCTTTGTATTATGCATCCAGCTTAAGACCTCTGTGAAATTGGCCGGACAACTTCAACGTATCTAACTTTCATTAATTGGAATCGATTGGTGGTCGTTTAGTGGTCTTTGGTAGTCTAGTCCGATCGTTTGGTGGTTAGTCGTTTTCCTGTAAAATAAAAATGAAATTTCCGGTGTGAAGTTAGCCGAACAATTTTTATTTTTCAACCAATTTAACTTTTTTATAACTCATTCGACGCGGAATCGTTTGGTGGTCACGAATATCATCATAAAAACGTTTGGTGGTCAACCGTTTTCCCAGAAAATAGAAAAAATCGTATGCGCACAATGCCGGACATATCACCACTGTGCCATTAGCCGGAAAAATTGTATTTATCACCCAAACTGACTTTGATAGGGCTCATTCGACGCGGAATCGTTTGGTGGTCACGAATATTATCGTTAAAACGTTTGGTGGTCAATCGTTTTCCTAAAAAAATAGAAAAAACCGTACGCTCACGCCATTGGTCGTATGACTCCGTGACATTAGTTGGATAAATATTATTTATCAATCAAATTGACTTTGATAGGGCTCATTCGACGCGTAATCGTTTGGTGGTCAAGAATATCGTCGTTAAAACGTTTGGTAGTCAATCATTTTCTTAGAAAATAGAGAAAACCGTATGCGCATAATGCCGGACATATCACACCACTGTGCCATTAGCCGGAAAAATTGTATTTATCACCCAAATTGACTTTGATAGGGCTCATTCGACACGGAATCGTTTGGTGGTCACGAATATTATCGTTAAAACGTTTGGTGGTCAACCGTTTTCTCAGAAGATAGAAAAAACCGTACGCTCACGCCATTGGTCGTATGACTCTGTGACATTAGCTCGGTAATTTGATGGAAAAACATTACTTATCAATCAAATTGACTTTCATACGGCTCATTCGACGCGTAATCGTTTGGTGGTCACGAATATCGTCATTAAAACGTTTGGTGGTCAACCGTTTTCTCAGAAGATAGAAAAAACCGTACGCTCACGCCATTGGTCGTATGACTCTGTGACATTAGCTCGGTAATTTAATGAATAAACATTATTTATCACCCAAATTGACTTTGATAGGGTTCATTCGACGCGGAATCGTTTGGTGGTCACGAATATCATCGTTAAAACGTTTGGTGGTCAATCATTTTCCTAAAAAATAGAAAAAACCGTGCGCTCACGCCATTGGTCGTATGACTCCGTGACATTAGCTCGGTAATTTGATGGAAAAACATTATTTATCAATCAAATTGACTTTTATACGGCTCATTCAACGCGTAATCGTTTGGTGGTCACGAATATTATCGTTAAAACGTGGTCTACCGTTTTCTCAGAAGATACCTTATGCGCATAATACCGGACATATCACCTTTGTGCCATTAGTCAAAAAAATTGTATTTATCACTCAAATTGACTTTGATAGGGCTAATTCGACGCGTAATCGTTTGGTGGTCACGAATATCGTCATTAAAACGTTTGGTGGTCAATCGTTTTCCTAAACAATAGAAAAAACCGTACGCTCACGCCATTGGACGTATGACTCCGTGACATTAGTTGGATAAATATTATTTACAACCCTAAGAGCAAAAAGTCGACTTTAAGTCGACTTGAAGCCGACTTCTACCGAAACTGACTTGGCGGGAAGTCGACTTTTTTAAGGCCAAAAGTCGACTTGAAGTCGACTTGAAGTCGGCGAATGTCCCAAGAAACGCCGACTAAGGCCGGTATTCATAGTCGGTTCTTATATTTAAGACCATCTTAAGTACAATCTTAAGATGTCATTAACCAATCACAGAGCCGTATTAGCATCTTAAGATATTACTTAAGACGGTCTTGAAATAAGATCTGATTATGAATACCGGCCTAGTCGACTTTCTGTCATGACAAAAAGTCGACTTCCCGTCATGACGAAAAGTCGACTTCCCGTCATGACAGAAAGTCGACTTTTAGTCGGCGTTTCTTGGGACATTCGCCGACTTCAAGTCGACTTCAAGTCGACTTTTGGCCTTAAAAAAGTCGACTTCTCTGCCAATAATTAAGTCATCCAGTTTCGGTAAAAGTCGACTTCCCGTCATGATGAAAAGTCGACTTCCCGTCATGACGAAAAGTTGACTTCCCGCCAACTTTTAAAGTCGATAAAATAAACCGCCGCGTACGTCTGGAGGTCGATTGTGTATCTTGAAACGAGGTAAAAATGACAAAAGTTAACAGAGTTTATTAGATTTTGATAAATAAAATCATAAATATACGCTAATAAATTTTCTCACTTTTGTAATTTTTACCTAATTTCAAGATACGCAATCGACCCCTTGCTGGAAGGCTAAAACTGATGCATTTCGATTTTTTTCATATATAAAATAATTTAATTATCTAAAAAACTGTATAATTATAATCCTAATGTTTTATTCTTAATTACAAAGGCGGCCATATCTGTGCCACTTCTGTGTGCGCGGATTCCGGCAGCCACTTCTGGTAAGCTGACAACAGAACTGCAATTAAAACATTCCAGCGTTAATCGCGAAATAATATGCAAAATTAGCTATATAAATATATATAATATATATATTATTATCATAATGTTGTAAATATATAATAATATTAAACAGAATACTAAATTTTCTTTCGCCAGTATATAGAATAACAATTAAAGTAATTTAAATCAACCGTGACTGGCAATATATAACGTCTTTCCGATATGAACATAGAAATGTTCGTATCGGATATATTATTATAAATATGTAATATCCACAGACTTTTAGACTAGGCCACTAACGTCTATGGACGCACTGTCGAAAAGTTGATGAGTGCGAGATGCAAGTGGCAGTGAAGGATGCGGCTATATTGAATTAAGTCACTATCGGGTGTTCAGTTGCTCATGATGTGCGTTTATCTGCATTCGTTATTACAGTACATAACAAAGCAGGCGAATGTTTTTGTGTTAAATATTGGTACATGTTATCAATAAGTTTGTAAGTCATGCCTTCGACGTGTAGCATACTTGGATGCCGAAATCGAACCACTACTCCTGTAGTATTAAACTTTTGGACATTCTGTATATGCCAGACTATTGTGTAGAAATCTTGTATAAACCACTTGTATAGAATCTGTAGTATAGTATATCTTGACTAAAATCAACATAGCGGCAAGCATCATGGCCGAGATGCCTGTCAGCGGTCTAGTATTGTATAGAAGTCTATGATAATATTTAAATATTATTTTATAAATTAAAATCTCACTTTTTTTATCCGAACCCCAGATTTCTAGCAGTTTGTCTTTGGACACGACTCCCTGCGACTGCAACGTTTGTACTATTGCTTGAGTGCGTATCAACCTGAAAAAGTCGTATTGAATTGATGTAATATATTCGATGAATCAATGTGAAATCGAAAGGAGATAAAATAACGATTTACCTGGCCCATGACTTGGTGATGCTCCCAGGTGTCGTCAGCAGCGACTGGCAGCGACGGGACAAATCGTTTCAGCTTAGGGCACACTTGACCCTTCAAGAAAAAATACAGGAATTACTTGACACCGTCCACGGATGCTGTATGCCCATCGATGGTAGTGCCCATCCAACCTTTCCGAATGTACCAGACACGCAGCAAATGATCTTCAAAGTTCCTTGATTATATCTATAAATGAAAATAATATTCGAACATAATGAAGATTAATATCTTTATAAATAAGTAAGAAAAACATTATAAAGCAAGAATTGTGATAAAATACCTTGGCGGTGGATCAACCAATGGTTCATTAAGATGGCATAGCATGGGAGCGAATTTCGGCAATCATTCGGGTTCTATCACCGTGACACCTCTCATGTACATCTTATTCGTTTCGTACACCTCTTGATAAACCACCTATTCCGGATTGAGAACGGACGAAGAATGCATGAACATAGGTTTTTCCATTTCTAGTGTTCTGAAAGATGGTTCAGAATGGAGAGCTGTCGCATTCAATAGGTCTTAATTATCGATGATAATTAATAACACACCATACCTAACCTGTAAGCATGTTTCCACTTGGTCTTATCCTGATCCTCTTTTACCTCGTCGGGCAAAACCTTTCTCGCGACTTGATCCGCCATATCGTGGTGGTGGTTGATAGCGCGGCGCTTTACGTCTTACGTCTTACGTGTCCTGTCTCGCGGCACGTATTCCTCGCACTCGCGTAAGCTCTGCTCCTCCAGCCTTCTCGAGATTCGCCGCCATATTGATAATGCATGACGCGCCGCTTGACTGTTTTCTGTCTTTTTATAAGTCGACTATTTAGAAGTCGACTAGAAGTCGACTTGTAAAAGTCGTCTGAAAGTCAACTTTTGTAAGTCGACTATTTAGAAGCCGACTTTTAGTCGACTTTCCGCCATTTTTAGAAGTTGACTAGAAGTCGACTTATAAAAGTCGACTAAAAGTCAACTTTTGTAAGTCGACTATTTAGAAGCCGACTTTTAGTCGACTTTCCGTCATTTTTAAAAGTCGACTAGAAGTCGACTTATAAAAGTCGACGGAAAGTCGACTTTAAAAAGTCGACTATTTAGAAGCCGACTTTTAGTCGACTTTCCGCCATTTTTAGAAGTTGACTAGAAGTCGACTTATAAAAGTCGACTGAAAGTCAACTTTTGTAAGTCGACTATTTAGAAGCCGACTTTTAGTCGACTTTCCGCCATTTTTAGAAGTCGACTAGAAGTCGTCTTATAAAAGTCGACGGAAAATCGACTATAAAAAGTCGACTATTTAGAAGTCGACTTTTAGTCGACTTTCCGCCATTTTTAGAAGTCAACCATTTAGAAGTCGACTTTTAGTCGACTTTCCGCCATTTTTAGAAGTCGACTAGAAGTCGACTTACAAAAGTCGACTTACCGTCGACTTTCCGTCAACTGTGCTCTTAGGGTACTGTTTAAAAATACTAATAAAATTATATTACGTTATTTATTTACGTCATTTATTAATAAATTAAATACAATAGCTTTCATAAAAAAGTATTTTGATCGCGGCAACGTAGCATTTTTTGTAAGTTGGTAGCATTGATCTCACTCGACATCAGCTGCGTCTATTAATCTGTGGCTGCGTGAACGCGAAGTGTTATGTGTTCCGAGCACGTGTAATCAGACGCATCGTTTGAGGTTAGTTTTCGCTTGCGCTGTTGCCGGATCTCCGTACTTACTTCTTCTTCTTCTTAATACTGGCACCTGCCTCAATACGTAGACAATATGGCCAGGGTGTATATGTATGTGCGTAAGTGTGATTGTGCGTATGTGTCCGCGGTGTCTTGAACTGGGATTAATGCCGTGGGTTCGTTGGGCCCAAGGAACTGCGCGGATCACTTCCCCCTGCGGCCATCTCCGTACTTACGAGTTCAGCGAGATCAAGCGAGACCACGGTTGTATATACAGATTGGATAACTCCCGGCTTTTTTAGTGGTGGGGGAAGGTTCGCTAAGCGGTCCTGTTTTCTAGTTCTGATTGCTACCGCGAGAGTTGTTACTATCGGGGAGGTAGTGGCGGAAGCCACTATTGGAAGCCATGTATTAATGTTATACCAGCTTTATTCCTGATTTTTTTTATTTCTAATCGTTAATATCTGTTCCTTATTCCTTATATTTTTTATTGTGCGAAGGCTTTTATGTCTCCTACTAATAGTTACAATAATCGCAAGGTTTTGAGTTCCGATTCCGCTTTTTTCTTTTATTATTATTATTATTATTATTATTATTATTATTATTATTATTATTATTATTATTACAAAATGAAAATAATTATTACTTTTAGTGGCCAGATATAAGATTAAAAAAGGTTGATTTTATTAAATAAATACATAGAGAGTTATTAATTTAAAAGTAGAGAATTTTTTATCATTAATTAATGTAATTTAAAACAAATATCACTCATTTGCCAATTTTGACATCTTTTAAACGCATCGTCAAAATGTTTTTCACATATGAAATGAGACGCTTTTAAATTCTTGATTTCAGATAACGCCGCTGCCCATTTCTTTCTCTCGATTTCGTTCGACGGCACTTTAAACATTGATCGTTTTATTATCTTGTGCAGCATATTACATTTGGGTACAGCACAGGCTTTCCCCATTTTTATTTCTTCACCCACAAAAATATCAGTAATTATGGTTACACATAATCACGACATAACACAAACAGATCACGGTATCACGGTAACGCGCCAAACTTCAAAAAAGACTCCCCGATCGCTGCGAACCACACGGTTATAAAGAGAAACACAAAACAGAAACGTTAGCGGACCCTTCCCCCACCACCAGAGTTATCCAACCTGTATATACAACCGTGAGCGAGACTGTTCTCTGTTTGCTTTTTATTCAATATTTCAAAAAATATCCTCGAAGTCATACTTTTTTTGTTCTAATTTGTTTGTAAGATGTTTATTAATATTTCTGCAAAGTTTTGAAAGTATACCATATTTTCTTCGATATTAATTTCTTAAATAAAGTTGAAAAAATAGTGAAACTTGATGAATTCCCATAAGAGCCCATGTTAAATTCAAATTGTTATAACTTTTGAACGGGCCTCGCAAACTTGTTCAAACTTGGCACAATGCATGCTTTATTATTATAATACTCATCATCTGACAAAGTTTGAAGAATTTGGCATATTTTCTTCTAAGGGGTCATACAACCGTAAAGCCCCTTGCAGAATAGGCAATAGCGATAGCGATAGCGACAGCGACAAGGTTGCCGACAAAGCTTTTCCTTTGTCGGCAACCTTGTCGTTGTCGCTATCGCTATTTCTATTGCCTATTGTGCAAGGGGCTTTACTCACAAACTTTTAACCTTTTTAAGGCCGATTTTACACTCCCCGATTAATTTGATCCTCCGATTAAACTCACTCTTCGTCTCTTTCTAGGGGAACAGTTAAGGCCATTGCACGTAATAAAGTTTTAGTCATAATCGTAAGGTCGTAAGAAAATAGACCAATCACACTCGATTATTCTTCAAGCGCGAGAAGAATAATTAACTGTGATTGGTCTATTTTCTTACGGCCTTACGATTATGACTAAAATTTTGTTACGTGCAATGGCCTTTAGAAAGAGATGAAGAGTGAGTTTAATCGGAGGATCACATTAATCGGAGACTGTGAAATCGGCTCTGAGTCACGCTTCATAACTCTTATTCATACAATCGATTTCATACAAAAACATTGTTTAATTGATCTATTTCGGTTAAATGCATGGTGCAAAAGTAAATGATTAATTTCAATTATCTCACAAATCTTTTTAATTACACTTCAAAAGTCTTCGTATGAAATACAAACAATTTCATATACGAAGTTTCTATTTCTGGCCAAGTATATGGCCGGTATTCATAGGCTACATTTCTGTATTCACTGTAACTGGGTCTACAATGCGAGTCGCAAAGTCGTGAGTCGCAAGAATTGACCAATCACAGTCGATTATTCTCCTCAAATTCAACTGTGATTGATCAATTCTTGCGACTTGCGACTTTTCAACTCACGACTTTGCGACTCGCATTGTAGACCCAGCATAAGTACTGACGATGTGACGTCATTGAGCACAGCTGCAAGATCGTTCCGTAATTACTTCTGTTGCTTTTACCGCATATAACGCTGCAATAACGGAACGATATCCGCAGTACTGCGACTGTTGTTATGTATAAGAAAGAAATATAACCTATCTTAACCTATCTTAGACACGACGATAGGACCACATATTCTAAATATATAAAAAAGAATCAGTTTTCAGATTTATGAAAATATTAAAATTATTTATTATTATATTAAATATATTAATTTAGTAACCTTTTCGGGCTTTTTCCGCATCTTCGTGACCAGTGATCGGCAAAAAAATTTTTATTATGCCAAAAAAATAAATTTTTTTTAAACTTATTTTTATTTACCTAACAATTTGTAAATAATTTCAAAAAAAATTATTTTTACAAAAATTATTAATATTTAACATTGTTTTTTAATTCTTAAAAAATTTAATAATAAATCAAGAATTATAACTAATTTTTTAAAAATAAATAATTGAATAAAAATAATTTCTAATTTTCTAAAAAATAATAAAAAACAAATATTTTTTTAATTTTCCAAAAAATTAGCAATTAAAAAAATATTTTATAATTTTTAAGAGAATTAAAGTAATAATTAAGAGAATTAATTTATAATTTTTAAGAGAATTAAGAGAATTTTTAAGAGAATTAACAATTAAATGAAAATAATTTTTTATCCTTGACTCTGAAACAAGTTGTCTTGGCAAAAACAAGTATGAACATGAGGTATTATAATTACTGACAATATTATAATCAGAGATACTGGGCAAGACGAAGGGGACGGGTATACGCGATTGGTCAAAACCTGTTAACGTGTTAACGTTTTATGAAAAGTGTGTGTGGCTAGCATTAGAGCCATCGCACACGAAATGCATAGCTTAGCATAAGCGTCAACTCGGTGGAAAATTGAAAATCTCTTATTAATGTAATTTCTTATAAAAAAATCCAATGTGATCCCCCGAAAAGTGATCCCCCGATTTAAAAGTGCTTTATTATCAATATTTTTTTAGACTTTTTTGTATATATGTGGTTTTGTTGGTGTAGATTTTGCATATTGTAACAAATTTTAAAAATTCCAAAAAATAAATCCAATATGGCGGACTCAAATATTTGCGAATTTTTAAAACTTTATATTTTAACCTTTTTTGTACATATAAAGTTTTAAAAAAAGCAATAAAAAACAGAAAAATTAGTAATGATTTTTGCTTTTATTGCTATACAATGTCCATAAAAACTATAACCTGTCTCACGGTCTAGTTAGAGACGTCATTAAGACGGAATTAATATGTCATTTGACGTCACTGCCCACTCGGCATGTAATATTTCAGAAACATTTGCTGAAAGATTTCGGCAATATTTTGGTAATATTATAAAATATTTCTGAAATATATCTACGAAATATTGCAGAAACACTTCAGAGATATTTCAAATCAAGAGACACGGTAGTGTCTCGCGCCAAGTACACGCGGAGCGAGACCAACCGTGACTCTTTTACGCGACGCGACGATTTGCAAGTACTCGAGATGTTGAGATCTCGATAACGAGTGAACGGATCAAGTTCTAAATAGGCTTGATCGATAGCTTGGGGTCGATTTGGGGGGGGTCCGTTCTTTTCATTTTTCCGCTACGTGCCCTACGAGCGGAGATATTGGAAGGCAAAGTCCAAATGTGAAAATTTTATTTTAAGATACTCCTAACGCTACGATATAACCGAATATATATAATATCACGTGATCAGAGAAAACGTCCCTTTCACTTTTTCGCCACTGGCGGTGGCGGTGCTAGTATCGCCAGTTTCGATATTGTGCGCGCATTATTATCGATCTAGTAGGTAAATTATTATAGGTCGATAGACTTATCGGTCAGGAGGAAGATTTTTATATTTAAGTAAATTAGGTACCGTGTCTCTTGATCAAATAATCTTGATAATAAATAATATTATTATAATATTATTATATATATTATTATTATTATCAACCCAGCGAATAAATCCATCGAGTCGATATACAGGTTACCGACGACGAGGTCCAGATAGTGCGCTCCATAGTTTTCGGTGTCTAGGTGTATTAATACTTTGAATTCGATGTCTACGTGTCTCAGGTTGTCGACGACGAGGTTCAGATAGTGCGTTCCGTAGTTTTCGGTGTCTAGGTGTATTAATACTTTGAATTCGATGTCTATGTGTCCCAGGTTGCCGATGACGACGTCCAGATAATGCGCTCCGTAGTTTTCTGTATCTAGGTGTATTAATACCTTGAATTCGATGTTTACGTATCCCAGATTGCCGACAACGAGGTCCAGATAGTGCGCTTCGTAGTTTTCGGTGTCTAGGTGTATTAATACTTTGAATTCGATGTCTACGTGTCCCAGGTTGCCGATGACGAGGTCCAGATAGTGCGCTCCGTAGTTTTCGACGTCTAGGTGTATTAATACTTTGAATTTGATGTCTGCGTATCCCAGGTTGCTGATGACGAGGTCCAGATAGTGCGCTCCGTAGTTTTCGACGTCTAGGTGTATTAATACTTTGAATTCGATGTCTACGTGTCCCAGGTTGCCGATGACGAGGTCCAAATAGTGCGCTTCGTAGTTTTCGGTGTCTAGGTGTATTAATACTTTGAATTCGATGTCTACGTGTCCCAGGTTGCCGATGACGACGTCCAGATAATGCGCTCCGTAGTTTTCGGTATCTAGGTGTATTAATACCTTGAATTCAATGTCTACGTGTCCCAGGTTGCCGACAACGTGGTCCAGATAGTGCGCTCCGTAGTTTTCGACGTCTAGGTGTATTAATACTTTGAATTTGATGTCTGCGTATTCCAGGTTGCCGATGACGACGTCCAGATAATGCGCTTCGTAGTTTTCGGTGTCTAGGTGTATTAATACCTTGAATTCGATGTCTACGTGTCCCAGGTTGCCGATGACGACGTCCAGATAGTGCGCTCCGTAGTTTTCGGTGTCTAGGTGTATTAATACCTTGAATTCGATGTCTACGTGTCCCAGGTTGCCGATGATGACGTCCAGATAATGCGCTCCGTAGTTTTCGGTGTCTAGGTGTATTAATACTTTGAATTCGATGTCTACGTGTCCCAGGTTGCCGACGACAAAAGACTATAGCGCGAACTTGACGCGGGACACTACCGTGTTATAGGTTATGTATGTGACTGTGACAGCTGGTGACAGCGCGCTAAACGCACTGTCTGCACTGCGCGCAGTACACACACACGTATACATCGAAACTGGCGATTCTAGCAGCACCGCCAGTGTCGAAAAAGTGAAAAGGACACGATTCCAGCCAATGAAATGATAGCATGGCATGAGTGATGAGTAGATAGACGACGTATCTTAATAAAAAAATTTTCACATTTGGACTATGCGTCGCAATATCTCCGCTCGTAGGGCACGTAGCGGAATATTATAAGAGCAAAATTTCCGAGAGAAGCAACGTGTTGGAGAGAAGCCATGTGTTGAAAATTACGGTTCATTAAAAAGCTACAAATACTATTGATTTCTTATATTAGAAGATAAGTTATAAAGTTAAATCGTTGTATTAACAAAGATTTGTGCGTAAAAATCGAGTTTATGTAAAGAAACATAGATATCAAGGATGATACTACGTCTTAAATTTAAACGAAATTAAGAAAACAAAGGTAAGAAAAAGAGGTAAATTTTATTTTTCAAAAAGGTAAAAAAAGGCGCCAAGTACACGCATGGTTACCTCGGAAAAACTAAGTAGTAGTATTATTAATTTTAAATTAATAAAATCCAAGTGGTACTTAATGTGTTTATATTATTAGCATTATTCAAGCTAGATTACGATTATGTCTTGTATCGCAAAATATATATGGCTTATAGAGCTTTACAATCTGTACATACTGTTTGTAAGATAAAGATATACTGTTTCTAAGATGCGTAACACTACAAAACGCATGATATCAGTACAAAATTACCTTTTTCAAAAAGGTAAAAAAAAGGCGCCAAGTACACGCGTAGTAGTGTATATATTAAAAAATCTTAAATGGTGGTAGCTTTATTTCTCCCTAACAAAATAATTCACAAAATTGCGTACCTAACTCAACCCAAGTGATATGTAAACCTAACAAAATAATTCACAAAATTGCGTACCTAACTCAACCAAAGTAATATGTATATTAAAAAAAAAATGAAATCTTTAAAGTGCGCCAATTGCAAAGAGAATATATATACTTTGAAAAATGATTGTTGCGCAACTACTTTTAAAAATAAATCTTAAGTAGTACGTATTACGTATCCCCTTTGTATTCCCATTCAAGGATCTTTTCGTTCCAACCCAAGCTTTAATTCTTTTTAACAAAATTATAATATTACAAAAAATTATTTTAAAAAAATTAAAGAGATAACAGTACAAAATAAAAATTTAAAAGAATTAAAGAAATAACAGTACAAAATAAAAATATTTAATTAAATAAAATAAATAAATTTTTCTTGTAAAAAAACTTGGCGCTGCTTTTTGACTCCCGCTGCATACTTCCCTAAATTGCTTTTTTATTCAATTATGCTTTATTAAATTCAATCAAAATTTTAGTACTTTATTAAATTCAAGGTTTAGCAGCGCCAAGTTTTTTTACAAGAAAAATTTATTTATTTTATTTTAATTAAATATTTTTATTTTGTACTGTTATTTCTTTAATTCTTTTAAATTTTTATTTTGTACTGTTATCTCTTTAATTTTTTTAAAATAATTTTTGTAATATTATAATTTTGTTAAAAAGAATTAAAGCTTGGGTTGGAACGAAAAGATCCTTGAATGGGAATACAAAGGGGATACGTAATACGTACTACTTAAGATTTATTTTTTAAAAGTAGTTGCGCAACAATCATTTTTCAAAGTATATATATTCTCTTTGCAATTGGCGCACTTTAAAGATTTCATTTTTTTTTTAATATACATATTACTTTGGTTGAGTTAGGTACGCAATTTTGTGAATTATTTTGTTAGGTTTACATATCACTTGGGTTGAGTTAGGTACGCAATTTTGTGAATTATTTTGTTAGGGAGAAATAAAGCTACCACCATTTAAGATTTTTTAATATATACACTACTACGCGTGTACTTGGCGCCTTTTTTTTACCTTTTTGATACATTTTACACTGAGAAAAATGTTTTGTATTAGCACAAAAATTTTGTTACTGACGCAAAAACTATTTGTTGATATGTGAAAAATGAAATATTTTGTTACCGGAACAAAAAAAATATATTAAGCCATGTGCGTATAGCCGCCGCGCGTTTGTCCGAAATCCGCTCTCTCTT
>JASTWK010000582.1:0-112187 GCA_030770225.1 Temnothorax unifasciatus
AGAAAGGGCCAGAATGAAAGAGAAGAGGTCTTCGTCATCTCGAGACTATTTTCTTATCATTAACGAAGGAAAATGTAAGGCTTTTCATCTTAATATCACTCTTGTTGGTTAGTTCACAAAATATTTTCTGCTTAAGCGTTTAACTAATATTATTTGTTTAAAAACTGTAATAAAATATTTTTACCACCTGTGGTAAAATTACTGCTTTTATGGTTTCCGCGATACGTACCGCGAACTTTGTATTTAATATATACCGAGCGCGAAGCTTTTATATATACATCCCGCAGACGGGACCGTGATGCACGTTGTTGCGCAAGGTTGATACGCGTCAGCTAAATGAAAATTTGTTGATGTGCACGCCGCTGACGATAAATTTATTCTACTGTGTTATACCAGATGAAGTAACGGGAAAACGGTGCAGGTCGCGCGCTCATCCAAAATAGACATACCCGTACGTGACTAACTAACGTAATGAAGATATCGCGCCGGCGGCATTTAAAGATTTAAACACCCGCTTAATTATCCGCCTGCTCCCGTACTTCATGTGCCGTATAAAGCAGACCTTTCCTCGCCCCCCTCCCCCTCCCCTTTCTCGCGTGGCGACCATTTTGTGCGTCGCTCGAGCATCTCCGCGCGTTAGGAACGTCACTCTAGAGCCAGACGCGTACAAATCGAGATACATTATCGTCGGACTTTCCCGTCTCTTATTCAGAGCGGTTCGTGAAAACTTCGTCCGCGTCGAAGGATCCTCGGCATTCTCGGATTCAATAGTCCCCTCCCGTGCCACCCTGCTCTTCCCATCCTGCAGTCGCTCGAACGATTATATGTGCAGCTGAATAACTCGTGGTCATTAAGCGAGCGGTCCTTTTTATGGGGACTACCCCGGTGTGTAACATTGTGACAAAACTCGCCAACCCTGGTAGCCGTGGCCGCTCCTCTTTGCGTCCCTCTGGCTCGTCCTTACCGCCTATCCGCCGACGCTTACAACGGTAATGAGCGCCGTTTCGGTAATGAGGTCGCACGCCATTGAAAAATCGCGAAGCAACGTCGTCGTAGAAACATCGGGGCGAGAAGTGAGAACTCGCTCGAGGACGAAAGTCCGTAAAAGTTAATGAACGGGGAAATAACCGATTTCGAGAGAATCCCCTGGATCTATATCCACGGCCAACGTCCCTTATCACGTCCCTCCCCTCTGTCCGTCGCTGAAAGAAATGGCCGTGGAAGCTGCCGGCTGCCGGTCGACTTTCAACGGCGTAGATTCGCTCTAGCCAACCGGAACGATAGCGACAGCAGCCGAGCGGGAATCCCCGCGTTTTCCCCGGGATTGTAAAAACGTTGAACGGTCGTGTAAACCTGATTTCCGATTTGGTCCTGCCCTACTTCCAGATTCCGTCCATCCTCTCCTCCCGACCTTACTTCATCCATTTCACGTTCTCACCCTTTCTCACTCCGCGATTATTCCTGGACGGAGGGAACCGCGCGCGTGCCGAAGAATGGAACATCCATCACGGAAGCATGAAAGAACGTTGTCGAATTCAAAATGATTGTTGCCGGTAGATGGGATAATCAATTAGTGTTAATAACTGGGATAAACAAAACCGCGTCATCTTTCTTTGAATTTGACAAAAAAAAATCAATTATAAATATAAATTTGAAATATGTTTTATAAGAAGCTATGAATATTATTCTAGAAAATAATTTTATACAGCATCTGCAAGTGCATAATATAATTTAATTTCTATTTTTCAAAAAATTAGTTTTTTATGACCCTTGTAACAAAGCATTTGCCATAAATTTTTTTATTATGATGCTAATGCAATAAATACAATATTATATTATTAATGTTTTTATTTTTAAATATTGATTGTGATGAATAACTATAACGTAAACATTCATCAATTTCTAGTGTAGAATTATGGACAAATAATGTAATTAATAGTTTAATTAAAGGGTGCCGATTTCTTGCATAAATATGTCCGAAGACGAAAGCTGTCTCGCATAGAAACTGGAGAAAAAGAGCATTGAGTATGTGGGATGGACAATTAAAATTTACTAACGTCTAACACCAGTGACGGTTTTAATGGGTAGAAAATAACGTCAAATCCATCTTATCTGATTTACATTCTGATTCCACCGTCCCTTTTTTCTCAAACAAACGAACTGCCAGTTCCGCGAGCGAGTTTTAACTACCGGAATTACGATCGGAGTTACGAACCGACAGAAATGATGTCGGCGCGTCTGGGAAAATCCCCGAGATCGACAACCGCCGTAGAATCGCTGATCGCCGCGCATGCGTAAAACGGATTTCGATTTTCACCTAGGCATTCGACCTGCTTTCTTATGATCGTTTCGCTTCCGGTAGCTGCGCTGTAAATCAGAACGGGGCGAATAAAACCGGGGAAGAGATTTCTCGAATTCTATCTTACGCTTCGAAATTTTGAGAGGAAATAACCGTACCGGAAAAACAATGTACTCTCAGACCGATCCCTTTTATTTTTCCGCCTTCTTCCCCCCTTTCCCCCTCCCCGCGGGAACCGATTGCTCGCTAACTCGGCCCGACTTTTCGCCGAGGTGCAGATACTTGTTTGACCGTCCGGGAACGATATCGTCGAATCGGAAATTCCTATGTTCAACACCAACGAATACTGGGCAAAATTGTGCGAGGCTCATTCCCGACCCACGATTGAACCTACTTCTACCGTTTTCCCTGCTATTTTTGCCGTCATTCTACGTTTCGTTTTCGTTTCCCGATCGAAAAAAGACCCGCTCGCGCGTTCTCGCGGCTGGAGAAAAGTTCTCGACGCGCTGAATCGGAAATCGTCCCGGCGCGGCGCGCGAACAGCACGAAAACGTAATAATCAATACGATAGGATAGAAGCCAAGTGCACACTTGGCGGAATTTACCTTCGTGCGCGCGCGCGTATGCATGATGCATAGACCGATAACGATTTCAAATCAAGCCTAATTGGAACAACAAACGACGTATTGCCCGGGCCAGTTCTCCAATAACGAATTTAAGATAGTTACAGGATCCGTTTGGATTAACATACGGTTAACGTGCGGGGATCGATCGAGTTTCCAGTGCCGCAAACCTCGCGGATTTATACGCCGCAAAGTACTTATCCTATTCGTTTACATGCATAAATAATGTTTCCGCGAGTTTATCTCCAGATCGCCGATCTCGATGAATATAAACCGTACCTTTCAAGACGTGGATTAATTGCGCCGGTGACTCGACATTTCTACCGTCTTGTACGACGATGTAAATTTATTACCTTGTTGGCGCGTCAATATTTCATTATTGTTCTGCACTCCGTGTCGCATTGCAAAAAGAAAAGTGCATAATGGAAATCCCGTGAATAATTTTGAAAGACATTTCTTAGCGTCGCTTCAAATTTTAATATTTTACTAAATCTACTCTTTAGTAAGCGATTTACATTACTTCTCGCATGGATATACATAAATCTGGGCGCAAGCTTGGGCGCTAGCCCATAAATTAATGGAATCCATGAGGAATCCACATTACTCAATTTACGACGTTTTAAACGATCCGCGACCTTTGTCGGCATCGCATTTAGGGCGAAAGGTCGGCGCGTGGCGCACACGGATATGTCGTCTCATCGTCGACCTCGTAGAGCCTTCCTATCGTGGAACGAAAATAAGAAAGGCGGACATCGCGCGGTCGTAGAAAGAACGGAAACAGTGATGACGAGGAGAAAGGGAGGAAGAAGAGGAGGAGAAAAAAAGGGAGGGCACACAAAACGCAGCGGGAGAGGCAGATGTGATAAATGGTAATTGCGCAAAAGTACCGCGACGGACACGAGTAACACCCGTTCCTCATTAGAGGCTTGTTAAGACGCCCGGACGCGGAGTGATGGAATGCGGGGAGTTAAACGGAGGCGCACAGAAGTCGGAGTGTTCGCGCGAAGGCGCCTCGCCTCGCCTTGCTTCGCCTCTCCTCCGCTCCGCCCCGACACGCTTTATCTACTATCCTCTGCCGAACGTGTGCTTCTTCTTTTAGACCAGCTGCACGGCGAGCTTCCGTGGGTTATAATAGCTTTGATTCGCGTTACCGTCGTCGTCGTCGTTGTGCCACGCGATTTCTCTTTTTCTCCGGGATGCAAAAAAGCTCCGGCGACAGATTTCATACGTTGTGCAGACAGGAATATTAACCCCTCGCCGTCGTAATTCGCGGTTGGCGGTCGCTAATTATCGGTATGCGACTAATGATAGCGTGTCGGGGAAGCTTCAAGCTATTCTAATCTTACAGTTCGTATATAAAGGATTTCTGAGAATTTCAACTATTTTGTTATATTATAAATGAATAATGATTATTAATTGAAGTAGTTGTGTAACAATTTTAGCTTTGTTAATGTTAATCATAGACTTTTGTTCAAAGCAATTTTAATTTTTAATGTTATGAATTTTATTAGAACTTACAAATATAGAGTTGTATAAATATTAGGTAAAATCGTACAATCTCACTCTCCTATTTGGATAAAAATCTAGAAGTAATAATAATAATAAATTAATTTATTGAAGATAATAATTTCTGTATAAATAATTTTTTAATTAAAACAATGTTGAATTGTATTCTTTAAACAATAAGTTTAATAATATTTTTTAAATAAAATAATTAATATAAATGTAATATCCGTGATATAAGAATAAGCGTAGCTTTGCGTTTTAGAAAAATGCGTGCGTTATTATAGCGAGCGAGGACGAGAAGGAGAGGTAACCGACAATCGTCGCGGCGTTTATCTTTTGTGATTACGGCGAGCGGAGCGTGAGGAGGAGTCGAGTCCGAACAGCGAGCGAGTTATGACGTGCGTCTGTTGATGTGATTATCTATCTCTGCTGTACAACACATTATAATATTAAATATATTATTCAAATCCTACATAATTGGGGACTCGCAACCGGGATACTGCTAGAGTGCGATACGTATCGGGCAGCAAAGTGTTCGGATCGACGCGTTGAACGAAGCAAAGACGAAAAGACGAGGTGTAAAAGCCTGTTCGAAACGTTCCACGACGAATCAAGACGTTTCACGTCGACTCAACGTTCCACGAATGAAGCTTCACGACGAGGCAGAACGTACCACGGCGATGTCGGAACTAGGTACTAGTGCGATAGAAGACGAGCTGAATGCCGAGTTAGCGGGCATGACGATAGTTCAGTTGAAAGAAGAATTGAAAAGACGAAAGCTGAAGACGTCCGGACTGAAGAATGAGCTACTTTTAAGACTGACGGCGATCATGCGTCTGAACGTAAGCATGGCGATCCAGCATACGATGTTGAGAGTAAGGACGAAGACGCGAGCGAAGACGATACAGACTCGAGCGACGACGAAGTAGTGCCGACCGAAAGAAGGCGAGACAGAAGAGGCTCTCGAAGAAATCTGTTAACATTCAGAGATGTCGAGGAATCGCTGGAGACGTTCAGCGGAGACGACAAAGTCGACGTAAGAAGGTGGGTTAAAGATTTCGAGGAAATGACGGTGCTGTGCGAATGGTCCGATATCCAGAGAGTATAGCCTACGCAAAACGACTTCTTCGTGGTTCGGCGAAGTTATTCGTTAAGTACGAAAGACGCGCGAAAACGTGGAAGAGACTGCGAAAGGCGATAATAGAAAAGTTTACAGTGGACAGTTATGCAGTGCATCAAGAATTATTGCGACGAAAGAAGGCTTCCGACGAATCGTATCAAGCGTACATATATAAGATGCTTGATATTGCCGCGCAGGCGGATGTCGACACACCATCGGTAATTCAATACATTATCGAAGGTATTCAAGACGAAGCAGTAAACAAAACAGTGTTGCACGGAGCAAAAACAATACGTGAATTGAAGGAAAAATTCATCCAGTACGAGGCGACCAAGAAGGAAGAAAAAACAAAAGCGAAGCAGACGAAACAGGAGGAAAATAAGAAGAAGAAGATGATTCAAGACATGAGTTCGACGGAGAAGAAAAGATGTTTCAACTGCGGCGATAAAGATCATATGAGCAAGGCGTGCCCGACGAAGTACAAGGGTGCCAAGTGCTTTAAGTGTAATCAATACGGACATATTGCTAAGCTATGTAAAGGAACGGTGACGCAGAAGGAAACCGCGTATGTAATTTCGGATAGTCCGCGACAAAAGCAGCTCAAGCAAGTAGAAATCGCGAATCAATGTTTTGTCAGCGTTATCGATACCGGAAGTGATTTGAGTCTGATGAATCGAGATTGTAATGAAAAGATAGGCCGTCCAGAATTAAAAGATAAAATTAGTTTTGTGATAGTGTAGGCGCGACGAACGTTGTAATTCATAATAGTACGTATGGTTCTTTCGCGACGAACGTTGTAATTGATAATGAGACCTATTTCACGTTGTTGATAATCAGATAATGAAGTGTGCAGTCTTGACCGACTTTTTAAATCAGGTCGAGTTACGTTCAGTGAAGGGTTAAGTCACGATCCGTAAGATTATCCCAGATATACCCGAGATATTTAAGATAGACGCGATAGAAGATGCAAGTGTATCCGATTTTTCATATATTCGTGAGGAAGACATTTAAAAGAAAATAGAAGCGATAGTACGCGATTACAAGCCGAAAAAGACGCGAGAGATAGATGTTAAGATGAAATTGATCTTAAAAGACGATATCCCAGTTTATCAAAGACCGCGCAGATTGTCTCAGTCAGAGCAAGCGGAAGTCGATAAGAAGATAAAAGAATGGCCAGAAAATGGTATTATCAGACTCTCCAACTTCATTAATTGGCAGAAATGTCTTCAGACGGAAGTTGAGTATTTAGGACACATTATAAAAGACGGGACCGTGCGCTCTTCGGAACATAAGACTAGTGAAGTCATGAAATTCCCAATGCCGACGTGTGCTCGCGACGTATAAAGCTTTTTTGGCTTTACGGGTTACTTCCGAAAATTCATTTTCCAGTATTCAACGATAGCGAGGCCATTGATAAATCTTTTTACGAGGTAATACCAAATTTTAATTTGAAAAAGATGAGATGCAAGTGTTTCAAAGTTTAAAATGCGTATTAGCTAATAAACTCGTTTTAAGATTATACAAACAAAGAACCGAAACAGAGTTACATACAAACGCTTCAAAGTTTGGTTACGGCGCGATTTTACTACAAAGAAGTCATTCCGATGATGCCTTTCGCCCAATCTATTACGCGAGTGGAAATACTACTCCCGCGGAGAAATGCACAAGTTATAAGCTGGAAGTACTTGCGATTATTAAGTCGTTAAAGAAATTCAGAGTGTATCTAATAGGCATTCCCTTTAAGATTGTTACCGACTGTAGGGCATTTACTCTCACGATGGGCAAAAATGATCTATGTGTACGGGTAGCTCGATGGGCACTTGCATTAGAAGAGTATGATTATCAAATTCAGCATAGGTCCAGAAAGAATATGAAGCATGTAGATGCATTAAGCAGGAAACCTCTCCCAGAAGCATCACTTATCAGCGAAGACGACGATAGCCTAATTGCCAGATTCAGGGAAGCTCGGAATGTCGACCAAGATTTGCAGGAAATTATTAAGTTGGCGACATGCGAACGATTACACGACGAGAAATAATCTATTGTATCGGGACGAGAATGATGACTTGTTAGTAGTACCTAAGACGATGCAAACTGCGATGATTAGACGAGCGCATGAGCAGGGGCACTTTAGTGTCAGTAAAACAGAAGCACTGTTGCATAGAGACTATTGGTTTAAAGGAATGCGACCAAAGATCGAAAAGGTAATAACAAATTGTATTAATTGTATTTTAGCCGAACGAAAGCAGGTCAAACAAGAAGGATTTTTAAATGTAATTAGCAAAGGAGACGTTTCGCTAGATACATACCACGTTGATCATTTGGGTCCGATGCCCAGCACGAGAAAAAGCTATCGACATATTTTTATAATAGTAGACGCGTTTAACAAGTTTGTGTGGTTATACGCTACTAGATCGACCGATACAGCCGAAGTGCTTGATCGTTTAAAGAAACAGTCCGCTGTATTTGGAAACCCGCGGAGGATTATATCAGCGCGGCACTGCGTTTACGTCTAAGTGCGTTTAAAGAGTATTGCGATGAAGAAAGAATTCAGCATCTCCTCATAACTACGGGAATACCTAGAGGTAATGGACAGGTTGAAAGAATTAACCGCACGCTCATACCGCTTTTAACGAAATTGTCAGCTCCGGAGCCAGGAAATTGGTTCAAGTTCTTAACGATTGCGCAAAAATACCTAAACGTCACACCGAGTCGGAGTACGGGGAATAAACGCCGTTTCAGTTAATGTTTGGTACTCACATGCGCCTTAAAGAAGACGTACAATTACGCGAAATGATCGAAAGGAATGGACACAAATGTTTGAACAAGAACGCGATAATATTCGTATAGAAGCTAAAAGAAAGATAGCCGAAATTCAAGAGGAAAATTTAAGAAATTTTAATAAGAAAAGAAAGAAAGCGCAAAAGTATGAAGAAGGAGATCTTGTCGCGATTAGGCGAACGCAGTTAGGCCCAGATCGTAAGTTTTGTAATAAGTTTTTAAGTCCATACCGCATAACTAAGACAATGCGGAACGATCGGTATGTCGTTACTAAGTTAGGCGATCACGAGGGTCCTCAGGAGACTTCGACAGCAGCTGACTCTATGAAGCTGTGGCTACACGATGTAGAATCAGAAAACGAAGAAAAAGACAACGAGACTGATTGTCAAAAAGACGTAATAAGTGAGGCATAGTCAATAAGAGCGAATTGTCAACTATAAGAGAGTAAGCATTCGAGGACGAATGCCATGTAGAATGGCCGAGATGTATCTGCGATATAAGAATAAGCGTAGCTTTGCGTTTTCGAAAAATGCGTGCGTTATTGTAGCGAGCGAGGACGAGAAGGAGAGGTAAACGACAATCGTCGCGGTGGTGTTATCTTTTGTGATTGCGGCGAGCGGAGCGTGAGGAGGAGTCGAGTCCGAACAGCGAGCGAGTTACGACGTGCGTCTGTCGATGCGATTATCTATCTCTGCTGTTAACAACACATTATAATATTAAATATATTATTCAAATCCAACATAATTAACTAATAATTAATAATAATTAACACATGTTAATTATCATTAAAAGAAGAAATAATTTGCGTGTAACAAAACGAATTTGCTATCAATATAATATACATTTATAAACGTATTTTAACTAAATTGAAACAAATACTCCCATTAATTAGAAATTGAGTAATTTCTAAACACTCTCAATCAAACATTATCTTAAATGACGGTATGGAGTCCACGGAGAATAAAGCGCAAAATATATACGAACATCTCATTTATCGAAATTAATTTAAAATATGAGAAATAAATATTCGGCATTTATGTTTAGTTTATTAGTAAATATTACGTGACAACATTAAATATTTATAGTCATATTAAATATTTCGCGACAACAAGATTGGCTGGACTTTGTAAGTTGACAAAGCCTGTTTGTTTGGTAACATACAACACGTTACGACGTATGCTGTCGCGCGCTGTATTATCATTTACGTAGCGAAACTCGAGAGAGCAGAGTGAGCATGAGCTATTTCGTGTTATATAATTAATTTAGAATTGGAGAAACGCGCGGAGAGAGTATTTAAAATACATTTAATTCAAAATACGTTAAATATTTCGCGGCGAGACTGCCTGACGTACATACAGCTTTGGTGTTTGTTGTTATAGTATACCATGCGTGTATGTATATACGTAATGTCGACGCGCATCCTGTTTGTCATTCGGACGACGTTCAAGCGGGCAGGTAGCGATACGAGCCGCCGCGTGTGTCGTCGTATTACCACTCGAAACACGATCAAGAGAGAGAGAGAGATTCCAAACGAGATAATTCTCTTAACGAATGAGAGCTCAGCCTGTGCAAGTAATATCCGCGATTCGTACACACATTAAGATGACGGTTTATTGAAAAGGTTTTATTAAAGAAAATATTTTGCGCAATTTATTTACTTGAACCGGAACAATAGAGAATAGAAATTGTTATACAAATTATTATTTCATCACGATTGTTACAATAATTCGAATTATTTGCAATATATTATACAACGCTTTTTGAATTTGTCATTGAGTTAATTTGCTTATTATTAATTTCACATCGAGAGCGCGGAGTAACGCACGAATCGAATAATTAAAATTATGAAAAGTCGTGATATATCGAACGTTTGGCAATAAGTAATTCGAAACGCGAAGAACAGAATATGCGACATAAATCTATTTTATAAAACGTTAAATATTTTTGGGACGACAAAACAACCGGCACGATCCGCCGTGTTTGTTTTCGCAGCGTACGCAATGCTGCCGTGTTGTTCGAGTGGCGAGACCCGAGAGCGGGCATGAATCGCTACGTACACACTACCCATCGAAACAGGATCGCGACAGGAGCTAAGAGAATACGCGATTCTCTGTATATACAATTAACAATTATCAGCCACGATAAATTAACTTTTTCGATTGATTTATATTTATTCACGTTTATCGCGCTAATTTGTGAGATTTGCGAGCGGATAATAATGCGACGATCTTCGTACTATTTTCGCATTGTTTCATCGTACTGGTGAAGAGCGTGTCACGCGTGATTAACAAGGAGTGTTGTACAAAGTTGTAGTACAATGTGTAATTATTCCATTCTGGTAATTAGTACGTACGGTAATAACCGTGTTTTCGCAAGTGTTGTATTGTGTTGTGCGAGTGCAACGAATGAATCTGACAAGTGAAAAGAGGAGGGGGAGGCATCAGGCGACGGTGGGGCGACCATGTAGATGAGTAAATCATTATTTTCTATTTTGTTTCTTGCGGAATTGATTATTTATAATTATTTTACGTACGAGAAAATAATTCTTCTAAAATTCTAAATAATAATTATTCTGTGTATTGCTATAATTTACATATATTTCTATTTTGTAGTTCAACGTATATATCACTCACATATCGGTGAGTGATATATTATTCCACTTCTCATCAGAATATACTTTTTATTTTTAATGAACATACAAAAATATTAAGTTTTAAGGTGTGAAATTTTATTCTTTATCTTACCTGCGATACGAAATTCATGTAAGCGATCATAATTGTAGATTAAATTTTAATGAAGATATATGGATCTTTTTCTGAGTAATAATTGCATTAGCTTTATTGCATCTCTTTCTCTTATTTGTCTCCTTTTATTTTATTAAATAATAAATGTTAAGTTTCGATAATAGCCTGACAAACGCGTCGTCTTTTCTAAAGATAAACTTAATCCCGTGAACTGTGTGTTTGCAAGATCCTTCAGACATCGAGCCGTGCTCCAGCCACTCGACGGCACTTTGTTCGTGTGTTTGCTTGTACACGGCGACGTTTAAACAAGTGTTTCAAGCCAGGGGTATACGCGCCGTAGTCGGAGAACGCGCGAGATTCCGAGCGCGCGGAAATATTAAGACGCGACGGCGACATGAAAAGCGGAGTTTAAGAACCGCGAGTCCCTCTCCCTCGCCTTCGGTTTAAGTTTAACCCCCTCGCCGCGTCTTCTCCCTTTGAAACGTCGGTTCTCGTTTCGACTTCGCCGCCGCCACGGTCTTTCACTTTGTTACTTTTGCGCGAACGAGACGTTGCGCGCGTTAATCTCCTTCCTTCGCATTACGTCTGATAGAATTTCTCCCACGTTTCCGCGTCACTTTCGCTTAAAAAAATTTCGCCGTCCGTGTAAGTTACGCGGTGCGAGGACATCACAAAGCGCGGGAATGTAAAAATGCAGTCTCGTGACAGCTATTTTCTCTGTGGTTTCAATTTATCATTCAGGGAAAGTACACAATTATATTCTTCGTTTTCAAAAGACACTCTAACGAAAACTAACTGCCTTGAACGCACAAAAACTGCAAAAGGGCACGGATTCCGAGATCTTATAATACCCCTTCTGCTGCGCGCACTTTATCTTCCTCCCGGCTACACCTTGTTCTTCTTTTATTCCCTTGCGCTACTCCTTTACTAGAAGTCAGCGAGACCGCTTTGATTTTATTGCTTCTCGCTTGTCCGACATCACTCAACTGGCCTCCTCTAAAAGGCGTTTGAAGATAACAGGCTGTTCCGGTGAAATACTACGAAAGCTAAGGACGTCTATAAAATAAACGCCAATACTCGCACGCACGCGCTCGCTGGCCTTTTGATTAACGGCTTAAACAAGCCTTGTTAGAGAGTTACTTATTCCACGAGGACGTACGTTTTTAATGAGCTATGCGGGATTACCCCTCAGCGAGATTGAATAATAAATTTTGTCGAAAGTAAAAGCAATCTGGCAATGATTATGGCACGACTGATAGAAAGGGACAACACGGGGTAGACGAAAGAGGATTCGAGGGTTGCAGTTTATGCATGTAAATCGCCTCTCGGCTTGAGTCGCTGCTTGTTGTTCTTTGCTGCCCCCGGACGCATCGACGTTTTACGCGCGTCACTGTATTTTATTGCTGAAAGTAGCGATATACGTATAGGAAACGGACGCATACGGGGTGTCTCAGAATTGTCCTTTTAATAGCGGATACTGGAAGATAACTAAAAAGAAGAAAATGTTTACATTATCCAAGTATCAATAGCTATTTTATTAAGAATCAAGTAAATAGAAAATGTGCCAATATATGGTCAGGCTAAATCTTTTGTGCCTAATAATATTTTTTATATTATTAGTATATTGGCATATTTTCTATTTACTTGATGGTTATCGGTCGTGATTTTTACGATTTTCACTAAATATATATTATTATATTAAGAGCAAGTAAAAATGAAAGACGCCAATGGATACGTAAGGCAATTTAAGGCAATTCTCTGAAAAAATACTTAAAAAAATCGATTTATATTCTTTAAAGATTTAGTAATTATTGTAAATAATATCAAGCATTTTTTATGCTTTTCTTATTTAATCAATTTGCGGCCTGAATCTCTATTAGATACTTCGGTGTGTTCATCTCACATTTTTATTGCACTTAACCCTAAATTGCTCAAGGATCTCTCTCTCTCTCTCTCTTTCTCTCTGAATAAAACCGTAATGACAGTTCTAGGACACTCTTTATACATGCATAGATGCATGTATAAGCGGCGCATACATGTATATGTATCGACGGTTCGATTTTACACCCGCTTTTGTGTCCCCCGCAGCGCATCGATTCGCGGTGTATGCACTTTTCGGCTCACCCCGTTCATCGAAAATCCATTTATTTGCATTAGGTTCGTTTTTGTAAATAGTAACGAAATCGATAGGGGCGCGTACGCGAATATTCTTTTCATTTCCATATACAGGACGTCTCAAAACCGCCAGCGAATATTTTTAACAGCAATTAGATTTTTTTAAATAATTGGTATTGGGTTTTTTGTCAGAGTTTTCCTATGTCAATGGTATGTTGCTCTTTCGAGATGTGTTCTTCATATGAAAGTGAACAAAGAGAGCAGACAATATTCTCGTGTGCGTAATCTTTCTAGGCAGCTACAATTCATTTAGACGGTTTCCCATTCGCTCGTTATTTTGCACGTTCATCACGCAATGAAATAAATCACATCAACAACGACTAATAAGTGCCGCGTGCATCTGTGTGGATACAAAGGAAGAACGTGAATCGAACGTTGCTCTCTGTAAAGTACCTGTAAATAAATCTACGATCCATAGAAGTGATTAATTAGGCGCGAAGGGATTGTGTACACGACCCGTAAGTTGAAGAACATAGAGACTGATTGACGCTGACAGAATTATCGGCTTTTAGGCGTCCCTTAACACGGCGACATTGAAAAATGTCGGCTATTAACTCTAGTAACGTAAGACATTTTTTACATCGTGCCATTACTACACCAGCGGAGAAAAGTGGTGTGAAATTCACTGATGTAACTTACATTATATTACAAATGTTCAGATTTTACATTTTTATAACTATATACAGAAGAACTGAAGACGTTTTTCAGTAATAGCTACACTGAGAAAAAAATTTGTTGAAAAATGCAAAATGTGTTTTATCAACTAAAATATTTAGTCCAATACGTTCAACTAAACATTAGTTGGTATAATTAAACATTAGTTAAATTAACTAATTTTTTATTTAAAAAATTTTATGATTGACATGAATGAACTGTATCTTTTTTAGTGTAATTTAATAATTGTTGGATCAACAATTATACAAATTTAGTCCGTACAACCAATTTTTTTCTCAGTGTATCTTCCTGTAAAAATTAAGCTTCTCCCATCCTTTGACATTGTTAGAACTAGAAACGCGGCAGCCTGAAATATGGAAACGACATTGTATGCATATGCAGTAATTCTAACGCGCGTTACGGAGTCAAAGCGAATTATATTAATTTGAATAAATGCCAATTTGTTTACTAATCGTGCATGAAAGCGCGCGCGCGCGCGGTGCGCGTTCTGTTAACATAGTATAATGCAACTACGCTACGATATTGCATTTCACGGCTGAAGCTCGTAACAGGACTAATGATTAGAGCGTTTCCGCATTCGTGCATTATCGTACATTCGCGTTCTAAATATTTGGGGAGGAAAATTATCGGGTCAGCTTAATTAAACACGCGACGGTAAAGATCGTGCCCGGGAACGTGTGCGGGTCAACGCGTAATTCAGCGGGTGTAAGGGTAATTACATTTGGAAATGTCCCAAACTATGTGGATTGCGCCTGCACGCTTTGTTCCGCCTTTTCACTACGTCAGCCGAATGACTCAGCGGGCGTTTCTTAGACCGACGCGCGGGCATATGCCCGCTCGAGAAAGACTAACGACTCGTTTCAAGCGCGAGAGATTAGGAGTCAAGATGAACAAATGCCGATGTCACTGCGCGGCACAGCCGCATCGTATAGTTATGCTAATGCACTTTGTACGGACGATCAATCGTTTGGAGATCATCGGCCGACGCATCAGCTCGCCGGTAGCGGAAAAAATGCATCACGCTCACGGCCGTTTAATTACGAGCCCGATTATGCCACTGACAAATCTGACACGCGCGCCGCTCAGGAAAGAACTTACGTGTAATGCTCCCTTGGATACGGTGATACCTAAATAAACGCAACGTAATAAAAAAAGAAGCGTAATATCCTCGTGCCGACACGAACGTCTCTCGACGGAGACAAACGCGCTATTCGGGGTGCCCGAAGAAATATTGACTCTCTCCGTGCGTACTTTTTACGAGTCCGGCTGCCATCATCCGGCAACTTCCAAAACGTCTCTCTAATGACCAATCCTTTTCCTCTTGCCTACAATAATGGACTTTAATGGCAGAGCCCCGGCGCGTCTAAACAGTCCTCTCGAGTGTTTGCGCGCGCCTTTCCTTTTCAACCCGGTAATCCGAGGGTCAAATAAAATCGTTTACGAGGCACAATAAGGGACGGACCTACCTCCTTCATTCCGTCACGAAAAGTACTCGGCTTAAGTGCTGATTATGATCCGTCTCGAACTATAAAGGTGCTGGATCATCTGGTAGCATTGTTCTCCGCTACGCGGATCGGACACGATCCTGAGTGACGTGTGGCGGGAATGGGTCCAGTTTGATGATGCGTGTTGCCTTTCGGACCTTTCAAAGAGCTTATTATAGATCACGCAAACACGCCAAGGCGATAGTTAAGAATCATTCAATGAGTGTCTTGTTATTTCCGAAATATTTGCTAAGTGACGATGCAAAAACTCGTCACAAAATCGCCGCAATAGAAGCTTTGAAATGTCATTGGAAAAAATTTGCGGATATAGATTCTCTTTAATATAAGTTACGTTACGTAAAGAAATACCGTATCTTCTCTTACGAAGAGAAATTTCGTCTTCTAGTTTTGACGTACATGTTGTGACCGCGAAACAAGATGTACAATGGACGTAACTGCAGACAGCCAGAAGATTTATTGGATGACTTTACTACAGTATTTTTATAAACAAAAATCTCTTGAGAGAGAGTCGTCGGCAAAGGGCAAGAAGAGACATCCTAGGACACGGCAAGAGTTGCATGGTGAAAGCCAAGGAGGGTCTCTCCTTCTCGACGGCAAACGTCTCCCCGGCTCTTTCCACTCGAGGGACATCGAGTGGTCCCACGTTAAAACAACGAAGTCACACAAATCAAAACCATGAATATCCACTTCCGACCGTGGCGAACAAACGCCAGACTATTGTCCCTTTTATCTCAGAATCTTTTTTTAGAGAAATGTATCTATTTGAATTGCGCCGGAATTCTTCTCAAGGATACTTCATATTTTTTGTTAGACACCTCTTTCTGATTTATCTCGTTCCATTCATACGGAGCACGCGAAAAACTCGCGGGTAAAGCATCTTAAAAATCGAGAAGGAATTAAAATATATATTGTAGGAACCATTTGCAAAAAAAAAAAGAGAGAAAACGTTAATAGTACCTATTATTTTACAGTAAACGCAATATTCTCACGATATATTGCACGTTATATATTACGCATTGTATCTAACAGTCGGGATATCATATCTCGGACGTAGCCGGAATATCTCACGGTCTCTTTAGTCGGGCGCGATCAGTAAAATCCTCCTTTCGTCAGCATTGTTACGGAAAATCAGCGTGCATTTTTCACGAGTCGACGGACAATAGGGAGGGAATGCCGGAGCATCCGACTGCTGCCTTCCATTGTGATTTTTCCGTTTCTTTCCGCGAGACTCCGTCCATTTGTTCGCGGGAGATCGAAGTTTGCGGTTGTTTCGCACGGCCATCCGCGCGCCCGAAATGCTACAGGTACCGCATTCTGGATAAATGGAAAGTCGACCGGCCGCTACATACAGCGGCCATAAATCCAAACGTCGCGTGATGGACGATCCTCGAATAAAGCCCTTTATAATTTCGGGTTATCTTATCTGTCGATAGGGTGAACGGTGAACACTCGGAAAGGTTTCTTGTATTTTAGTTTCTCTCAATGAGTAACTGAACTCAGCAAAATGGAAGAATGGAGGCGAATTAAATATCCCGCACGAGAAATTTATAATCTCGCGTCTTCTATAGTCAACTAAATAAGAAAAGTATATATCGGTGTGTAAAAGAACGATAATGCATAAATTTTCATCTGCGAAAATCGCGTTGAAGTCAAATCTGTAAAAAAGATAAAATTCGATAGTGTAACGCCAGTATAGGTATCTGTGAAAATATAAAACGCACTGCAGCACTTATATTTGCGTACAGACTCTGTTGCTTCCACTCGTCGAGCTACGCGAAAATCCTAACTAGAATGGATCTGAGTCATCGAAGCGTGCTTTCGAACGCGACACGAGGATCATGGCTGAGATCAATCCGTAAATTCGCTCGTATTCTCCGCTGCGTTTTGCTCCCCGCGTAACACACTATCTTCTTGGATTTACAATTTTCACATCTGGTAGCTGTCTCGGAATAAAAATCGTTCGGCAAACGTTCACGCGGGATCTTGCGGGTAAATCAATTCTATAATTAAATCGCGTGTAAGAAATATGTACAAAATATTAAATTGTATCAAATTAAAGCAAGCAAATTTCTGCGGAATATACGAATTGAATCTGTAAGTATATCAAGACAATTCTGTACTGAGAAAAAAATATTTAGATAAAAAAAGTATTTATTTAAATTGTTGCCAAGAGCTTATTTACTTATAACACACATATTGATTTAGAATTAGATATTTTTACTTAATTTAAATACAAATATTTAATTTTAAATAAATATGTGTATTATATATTAAGTAAAAATAAGTTCTTGGCAGCAATCTAAATGAATATTTTTTTGGATCTAAATATATTTTTCTCAGAGTATCGATTAATAAATTCATCGTTATTAATACCACCGACATGTACCATTAACGAAGAAAACAGGTTGCGGAAAAAAATTTGATATTTTCGGCCGAGCTGGCAGAGTCGCCTAGCAGGATCGCTTCGTTACAATCTTTCGATTCATCTGGCTCGACGACGAGTTAACAGATTCTCCCGGATTCTCTCGAAATCCGTAAACAGGCGGTATTTTTTCAACGACGACGAGATCAAGGGGAGACGCACGTCGTTTCTGTGTTTCCACAAAAGCGTGTTCGGCTCGCCCACGCCTTACAAACGACCGCGCTCGAAAACGAATCTTTCCTCTCTCCCGAGGACTTAACAGATAATTAACTGACATTAACGTTCCATTCGTCGGGCGTGGTTACGTTCGCGGCTAGCTCGTATTTCTCTGCGAGAGTCGGTGCATACGGTGTTTTTACGACTGATAAGGATCGCTTTTCCACCGAGAGACATCCCGCTCCGCTCGTACCTCGTACCTCCGCTATCCCGACCTCGTCCTGGACAACGACTCTGCCGACGACAGAGCGGATTACTAAATTCATTGGCTTCGTTTTGTACGGAGGACTTCGCCTCCAATGTCGCCGACAACGTTTCTCCTTGGCTTCCGCGCAATTAGGGTCAACTCGACGTTTTGTCGGGAGCGATATCTTTCAGAGAGAGCTCCCAACAGGAAAAAGGCAACGGGTATCTCGTAAAACTCCAGCTATTTAATAGTAAAGCGTCCTAAATTCGGGCTACGTGGCAATTAAATAACATATGCTATATTCGATACGTAATAAATTATGTCGCCGTTTTGATAAAAATTTGTGTCTCGCAACTAGTTCATAAATAATACCGAATTAATTATAGATCGAAACTGTCAAACATTTAGGAGAGACCTCTCGAAGCTGCGTATTGGAAATGAAATTAATAATCGTTCAGGGATACGAGAGTACGAGACAACCCCCCCGTCACACAGCGTCTGGCGTTTCTACCGGCATTTGAAATAAATTAAATGATATCGATATTGAGTAACGTCGATTAAATCGAAACGAGGTAAGTACGAGAGGGAACTCGCGCGGAATGGCGAATCGGCGCGTCGTGTGTGGCGCGCGTTTGCGCGATCGGAAATCCGTAAGCGCCCCGATACTGCCAATAAAATATGCATGTACACACTCGCGGCTTCGGTGTAGGTGCCGCGACTGCCGCGGCTACATCCCACGTGGCCGTACCCTACACGGACGTCTCGCGTGTATTAATCTGCATAAACTCATTCCTATGCAAACGAAGAGATTCGACGTTGAACTAGGATATCACGCGAAAGCCTCCGCGGCTTACGTCGCGGCTTAAACGAACTCCTATACGTGAACACGCGTGCGGGCGCATGCCGTTCCGCGTGCACAACCCGCGGTGTGAGCGCATAAATATATATAGATGGATACATACGCGCACGTGTGTGTGTGTGTGTGTGTGTGTGTATCGTAAACGATACTGATCGTAAACGGAATCTCCTTCGTCGCGTCGACGGCATAATAATTGCGAAATCTCCGTTTTCCCGGTGGTGGTAGACGACAACGCTGGCCGGCCATCCAAAAGGACGACGACGACGAGAAAATGGCACCTGCCTGAAACGATCGCGCGCGATAATCTGTTCCCCTTCGCAGTCCGCGGGAGATGAAAAGAAAACAATCGATGAATAATTTTGTGGCCACCGCCGGAGTGCTTACCGGCGTCCGGGGAATTGATTTCGGACGGAGCGCGCGCATCGCGCGAGCGTTAAGTCCCTCATGAATACAATCAGGAGATAAAGCTTTTATGGCGACTCGACGTATAAACGATACCGTTTTCCGATAATTTCTAATTTAACACTTAGTGCTTAGGGTGATTAAATGTTTACGCGAGAGACGGAACGTTTCGTCGTGGCGTCTCGCTAATCAACGGGTCTTATTGTGTACCGTTACGCTTAATTAAACGTCGCCGCAATAATTATGTCCGTTGTGAGAAACGCGCTTCACTTAATTCTTCGATTACCACAGTTTCTTACAGTCAATTACTTCAGAAAAATACATTCACCATACTTCATCTCCAGTAATTCTCGTCATCGTTCCGTATATTAATCTCAGATATACATTTTCATGCGTGAAATAACAAAGAAGAAAGGTTGTTTACTCGTGTAAAGTGCAAAATCGTATAATTTTATTATCCTTTTCGTAATGGGGAAGGATTTATTCCCGCGCGCGAAAAATATTCAAACGCGACTTGTTTATACCTCATAAATATTCCATTGCTCGATTACAGAAAATAAACTCATTGATATAATCATCATTGATACATGCTCGGAAGCTGCAAGCATAATATATCATGCCGCTCTGGAGTCAAATAAAATCTACAATGAGTAGTATCACGCAGCTGTGAAGGACTTTGCAAGAGGAGCGATGCTCTTACCGGTTCTACGATGAGAGAGAGAGAGAGAGAGAGAGAGAGGGGGGGGGGAGAGAGAGAGAGAGAGAGAGGGGGGGGGGAATGGGGGGAGGGAGAAAAGGAGGGAGAGAAATGACGGCGAGATGCGCGCCGTAGAACAGATTTTGCACCGTCGCGTCGCGGCTATAAGCTGTGGTGTATGTTTAATGCGGAGCACGCGAGGCCTACGACCGAATGACTTCTTACTGCCGTTCTCGCGCATTACTTATTCACCGTCGGCGCAATTACCAACGGATACTCCATCAAACTCGAGACACCTATCTCACTACGGGGGTATCGAAAGAGAGAGCCGCAAGTGTTACGCTCTCGCGCACATGTCTGACGTGAGCTTGCGCAAAATGGGAGTAACGCATTATCGGGCCGATAGGCTCGT
Source organism: Temnothorax unifasciatus (assembly GCA_030770225.1). Classification (NCBI taxonomy): domain Eukaryota; kingdom Metazoa; phylum Arthropoda; class Insecta; order Hymenoptera; family Formicidae; genus Temnothorax; species Temnothorax unifasciatus. The sequence goes on from JASTWK010000582.1 coordinate 20,624, forward strand.
AAGCCAATAACGAGCTGTTATCGCGCCACTCACGGAACGTTCCTCCGTTCTGCTCGCCGAGCTCGATCTCGGCATTTCTGCGAAATATGCTCGCGAGCATATTGGTACACGGATCGGGGGATCAGGTTAAAAATTACCGACGTCTACAAGACATCTTTATGCAAAACTGACGCGCGTCGCAATTCTCGTGCATTTCTTCCTGGAAACTACATGACATGGAAGTCGTATAGGAAGCTTTAGCCCCGCCCTCGGTACGTACAGGAAGGAAACGGTTCCACGTGCGGCGCATAATCGACGGAAAACTGAACGAGGATTATAGGCAGATCGCATGAAGACATGATGTCATCTGTGCATTGTTCTCTGCGGAATTTTGATACTGTAAAGTTCTTTTAAATTGAGAAATTATATGGCTAGATGAATCCGATATTCAACTGTTACGAAATATTTATGATAATTTAAATAATTGAATCATGATAATATCATAACAATTATATAATGTTGTAACATGTATATAATTGTTGTAGGGTGAATTGTAGGTTGTAGGTAAAATTGCAAGTTGTAAGTAAAATACTCATAGTTGTAGGGTGAAATAATATAAATTTCTCTTAATACAGGTATCTTTGCAACGACAGTGTCTTTCTTGCGCGCGATAGCCGCGAGTTATGGTTTTTAAATACACGCAACATCAGTCCCATGTTTCAATGTAGCATTCAGAATGACATTCTCGCGCGATAATTGCGCGTGTCGCGTTTCTCCGCCAAGGCGAACTCATTCTCCGGGAGCAGTCAACGAAACGACTCCCCTTTGTCGCTCGCCCTACCCAACTTGACAATCGTCAAGCATGACATAACGATCGCGCTCTTTTTTTTTTTGTTTCAGGTTGACGAGGTAGAAATGGCACGGCGGGAGTCTCGGTGAGGAAAGGGCGAGGGTGAAGCCCTCGCAGGAAAAGGGAGCTATGGTGAAAAGCTTGGGTTTCCTCGCCAGAAGGGCACCACCTGCTGTCCACCTTTTCGTCGTTTTGCTCGCGCTCGCCCCCGCCTACCACGGCGTGGACCTCTGTAAGTAGTTCCTAAGCTCTAATCCGCCAGGCCTTATAGTACCCGTCGCGTCTCGTCGGGGAAACTTCGCTCGACTATAGCTCCTTGGCCCGGAGACTCGCGCACAGGTTGTTTCGTTTATAAGTTATTAACGACGCGGAGGTTGCGCGACCCCAAGAACTTACCTCGCAGTCGACGAACTTTCGATCCGGGATCGGCTTTGACCGTGGTCATTAGGTATCCTGCGTACCTATCTGGGGACATTGCGTCTTATCATTTGAGTCGCGCGCGCGCGCCTATATTTAGCGATGTCCCGTGGGGTCTTCGAATGGGCGAGACTTGAACATCTAAACCTGAACATTATCAACCGCCAAGAAAATTATTGATAATGTACTTAACTATCGCAAACATTTTGATAAGTAATAAAAGACTAATATTATTATCTTATTTGAATTTTAACTACTGATACATTATCTTCCAAAAAAATTACGAATCGAAATAAAAATTAATCCATGCTTCAATCAATGTTGTTAGAATTGTAATTAATAATAAATTTATAAGTAGTTGGAATATATATGCTGTGATGAAAAAGAATAGCCTTATAAAAAAATCAAAGAGAGAAAATCCCTGCACATAAAGAAAATCCTGCTCTCAAGATAGCACGGAGTACCCTATCTTATCGTATTTAATAATAAGTAATCGCTCTGTTCCGAAGCCGCGTTCGCGAGAAACAGCTTAATAGAAATAGATTTCCGGACGTAGGAGAGAAAAATTGCATCGTAGTCGCGATAATGGAAAGCTTAATAATTGCGCCTCTCACGAAGCCCTTCCAAACAACATCCTCGGCGATTTTCTCCCTTTCCTCGTAATCTATCTTAGCGTCAATAGCCGGAAAGTAATCGATGGTGTTTTTCTCGAGTAGAGTCCTCCCGTTAACGACGAGCGACTTTTACCGGACATCTTCCAAGGGATGTGGGAATCATGCGAGGCGTCTTGCGTGCCGTCAGGCGTCTCGAGGATTAACGGAGAAAGGTCGGCGTCTCCGCGTCTCGAAAAAGTCATTACGGGTGTCGCGTTTATTCACCCTTATTCACGATCGATTTACTAGCGTGATATCTTACGGTAGGACTCGTTAGGCCGAACCCGCCGACAAAGGAAACGGATTCTGCTCCGGTCGAACTTTATCGAGGACGCCCCTGCGCGGCCGTGAGAATTCCGGCGAGGGTGCGCGATACGCGGCGATATATATCGGCTGGACCTTCATTAATAATAATAGCGATTCTCGCTCGCCATGTTGGCTAGCCGAAGATCTCGATCGGTATTCCCTCCCTTTGTTGGCACGACTTTCCTACCATTGATTCCAATCGTCTGCCCCAGCCTGAATTCGTGGACATACATTAGTGACGGGATCGCGATGTATCGGGCTTGACCTTCATTAATAATAATACCGAGTTGTTGGCCCGGTCGCATTGGCCCGCGGTCGCAGCGATCTCGAACATGCTCCACGCGTATTCTCGCTCTGGGACCCGCGAGACGCGACTTTCCCGCTATCGATGCCGGGCGCAACTCCGCGGAATCCGAGGACATATATTAGCGGCGGACATATCGGGAGTGCCTTCATTAATAACGACGACCAGTCCGCACGAGCGCTCGATCGCCGATTTCCTCCCTTTGTCGACTCGACTCTCTTACTGCTGATTCTAATCGGCCGGCGTGGCGCGCGGTCCGAGGAAGTCGGACATACATATATTAGAGCGCCGGAATCGCGATATGACGAGAGGAGCTCCGTTAGTAATAACGGCGATTAATCCGATCGGCCATTTCGCCGATTCCCAACGCGACGCCCGCGCCACCGCGTTTGTAGGCGTGCGCAATTTTCCATCCGCCGCCGATTACGATCGAAATCGCGGCGCGCATTAACGACGTATCGTGCCCCCTCCTCCCCTCCCCGATGGATATTCCTTCGATATCGTTTCCGACCATCTCTCCCCGCGCGAGTTGCAAATGACAAAGCCCGCCGAAGTTATCCATAGCTACAAACTCAAGGAAAATACCGATTGTACGTCATCGAGATATATGCGTCCGCGCAAATTGCGAGTATTATATGTATTTGTAAACCGCGTCGGTGGAATCCACGCTTTACCGAGATTCCATTTCGGCAATAAAATACGTTGGATTAAAACGTAAGACCAAAATACACATTTCACAACGGCCGACGCCGGCCGGGCGCGGAATTACGTGGCGGGGGGTGGACGGAGAGGGGTGGTATCGTCGGAAGAACACTGCAAACTTTCGCCGGTATTAATGGCCACCTACATGCCCGTTCTGTTCGTTGGCTTAGCGCGGATTCCTTCCGTTACACTCCCCGGTACGAAGCTACTACGGTTCTCCTCCACCTCGCCCCGGCGACCCAGCGGCGCCCAGCGGGGCTCGCGCGCGCTGCCTCTGCACTCGATATCCGGGCATTAGGCATTATCGTTGCCGGCTACGTGTACCTGCTACCTCGTCCGACTCCCCCGGCTCGGGCTACCTACTTCAAATTTTAGCAATTTCCGTATCGCGTAATGGGTATCGTTACTTGAACCCGTAAACCGTAATCGATGCGGCGCGGTGCTGCATCATGCACACACGAGGCTCCGCCGCGCCGCGCCGCGAGCGAAGCAGACGTATTCGAGTTGTCGTATATCCGGATTAGTTACACTACGATATGCGTTCCTTTGTCGAATTGCAAGGACCCGGGTGTGTATCGTACACGCGTCTGTGAGTTTACCAGCTTTGACTCTGTAATACGCGACGGAGCATCCGACCGCGCTGAAGTGAACCGACCGATACGCTCGCGGCTGGATAATCGCGGCTCGTCTGCCTCGCGTTTCTGCCGAGACAAACGGCCGATAACGGCGTGGGCGGTTAATGGCGCTTTAAAAACGAGAGACGCGAAATGTCGCGGGTCCTTACTGTCGTCCCTTAATGACACCGCGCCGTGACGCGAACGGCACGAATGCGTGCATGCGTCATACACTTTGTTCGGACTTTATTGCGCGACCGGACCGATCGCGGGAACGCCTCTCGAAAATGCGTGCGCCGGCGAGGCCGGAGTAATGTATGCAAAGTAGACGGTGTCGTTTCTTTGACGGCCCTTAACCCTGTCATTGGTGCGGGACACGCGGGGGCTGACCGATCCGCGCACGGGAGAGAAGATATTCTCTTCTCAGATATTAAGTCTCCGGAAGACAAAGCGTTTTATGATCCTCATTAGCGTACAGTCACGACGACGAGGGCCCGTAAAGTCCAAGTTGGCCACGCCTGAAAACGCCACGAATTTATTACGGCTGCGGGGGTATAAAAATTGTACGCGTAACGCGTTGTCGCGATTTGCGCTCCGTTTCTCAAGCTCCCTTCCACTGCCAGCGTCATTTTTCGTCGCCGTCCCCGAGGATGCGATATACGCGATCGACGTTATACACAACAGTGCAGCGCAGTAAATATTCCGCGCACGCGAAAGATACCCTTTCGTTCCCAGCGTTGATGGTGCAGACGGCAGCGGTCCTCGCGAGGCAGCTGTGTTCACCTATGAAACAATTAGATCGGTCCAGGAGATACGGGAAGGCGGGCCCCCCTTTTTTTACCCCTCCGCTCGCAGGTACACTCGTCCGCGCGCCCGCCCTCGAACCGTAACTTCCACCGCACGACAGGCAGCCGTATAAACCGGCTATCGCGCGGATCCATCTCGGTTAGCTGGTTATTTAGCCGTTTATGATCCGGCCCGTGATGCGCCTATAGGAGAGAGGCGCATATAAATCCAAAGCTCGCTTTAACCTCGGCGACGTCACGTTCGTTTGTTGCAGCCCAATGCATCGCGCCGCTCGGCATGGAGTCCGGGGCGATCCCGGACACGGATATCAACGCCAGTTCCAGCTTCGACACCGGAAACGTCGGACCCCACCTGGCACGGTAAGCGACAGTTTTTCATTCGGATGGTGTCTGCCGGACCGCCATCGATCACTCGGTATCTACCGGCGCCTTCTGTTACGTTCGACGCACCCGCCGCGACCGCCGCGGCCGCCGATATCGCGGGACGCTGGTGTAAACGCGCGCAAAAATTGATCCCGTCCGCGTCTTTTGCCAAGAGTCTTCGGCTGCGTAAAACCGGGCTTCAAGCGGAATATTCATAAAGGCGATATAGAGAGCGTCACTTTTGTCGCGTCGCGCTTTTATTACCACGAAGTAACGAGTTTGAAAGCGCCGCGCTCTACTTTTAGGGACTTTCTAAAAGAAAAACAGAAGCTCTATGTCAACGAGGTAAATATATCGCCTCGTGTTAATTGTGACCCCTCCGCTTTGCACGCGCGCGCGCGCGCGCGCGCGTGAATACCAAAGTCCCCAGGAACGCCCGGCTTTTACGTTAATACGTAAAATCTGGAATATCAGGTTTGTATGCCCTATGAAAGACGTTATTACGCGCGAACAAAGAGAGCAACGCCGCCGCGAACGTAATTATTTCTAATCTAACGGGTGTAGCTTTATAACCCCGTTTACGCGCAAAGACCAGCTAACGGAGATTAGTCGACGTCTCTTATCGTCGCGCGTCGCGCGTCGCGCGTGAAACAAAAAAAATTTAGAGCGCGCACCGGCTGGGCGCGCGCGCGAGAAAACTTATGAAGTCTAATTATAAATTAACGCCTATCCCCGCGAGAATAAATTCACGGCTGCAACAACATATAATTAAGTAATCCACGTACCCCTTTCCGATAGCTATCGTTTCTCGTTTGGCACTTGCTCTCGCGCGCGCGGAATGAATATTTATAGAGCTGTTAAATTGATCGTTCTCCCTGAGCGCCGGTTTATTCCTCGGTTTAAAAACGAATTTATTTTTAATTGTGGCTGACGAAAATTATTCAACATGAATTTACGACCGATCGGGGATTTACATACTGCGGCGCGCGTGCGTTCTGTTCCGCGTTAATAATTTCTACGTCATTATTCGATACGTCCCTTGGCCGTGCTGTTTGCGCGCGTAATTATTTACGACAACGACAACGTTGCCGGTTGCCGGCCGCGTCGAAAACTTAAAAACCTCCGTATGCATATCCCGTCGCAAGTTAATGTTACAGCATGAGTATGAGTTTAATCACGAGTAACAACGAATTTAACATTACTTTTTCCTTATAGTTAATAAACGATGAAGCACGACGGTGGAATTAATTACATTCCAAATTAATTTCCACCTGCATTACCATCTACATTTTGCCCGCTGTTCCGTCATATTCCGTGTACCCTTTCCCTACCCCCGGCAAACATTTGCGAAATGACTACGGCGCAAAAACAGAGCGCCTTCAACGGACATGCCTAGCGCAGGAGGCTGAGGCTCCCATTCTCTAATGCAATTATCACAAAAGGACCTTTGACGTATCATACCTGAACTAAAAAGTATATTACACCTGGACCAGTGGTAAAAGGGTTGGCCGTCTAACGCCTCTGCTGGCCGCTGGTGCAACGCATGAATACGAAATGCAACTGGCAGAATACGCGCGCCAACTACCTCCTCACCCTCTCTCGACCTCGCTCTACCTTTCTCTTCATTTCTCTCTCTCTCTCTCTCTCTCGCTCGCTCTCTCTTTGCTTCTCGTTGACTGCCCCGTCGCTCTCGCGTTTAGATATTAATGCGTGGGGCCCGGTATTCGCTGGCGGTTTGCAGTGCAGCGGCGGTTTATACGAGTATTCCATCCCACGGGACGTATCCCCAGCCCGGCAGACCGCGGGTTGTAGAACCGAACGGGTGCGCGCGCGGCGGCACCACCAGGCACACCGGAGTATACGCCGAGCGTTGGTCGACGGCCCCGCGGGCTCTCCGATATTAATACATTCCATTACCGCAGACAATGACCGGCTGAATGGGCCTCCGAGTCTTGATGAGCTCCGCCGTGCCCCCGCGCAGCATCGCGCGCGCGCCCGGGATCCTCCTCGACGCGCGGCCGCGCGCACGTCACCATCTAATTTAATACAGGCCGGCCTCGGGCGCGCGAGGTGCCGCAGACGCTTACAATCGCGGTACGCGCTCTCCTTTGTCCTCGCGCTCGTGCTCACGGGGGCGAAAAAAAAGGGAGGGAATTGCTCCTCGCCATTTTCTTCGAAATTCCGCGGGATGATAGGCCGACGAACGTTTTGCGCGCCCCGATATACGAATTACCGCGGTTATGGCGTATTTTTCTTTCTCGCTCACCGCGAACGTCGAGGGTGCGGCGGGCGCGTTCGAAAAAAAAAGAAAAAAGAAAAGAAAGAGGAAAAATAACGTGAAGCTAGGTTCCGCGCGCGCTTTCCCGTTAGTGGATTCTCGTTATACTGGGAAACGTCGCGAATTAAAACAACGCGCCTGGGGATGCGTTGGTTATACACGAGGAAAATCATTCGGAGAATGAAAACACCGGGAACATAAAATACATAAATGGCTCGTAGTCGGAACATTGTGTAACGATTGACGTTGATTTTTAATATAAAAATGTATTAGACAGCAGGATATTCTCCGTTGGCCATTTTGGCGTAACTGGAAAATGTCTTTTGTGAGTTACTGGAAAGTACGTGGGAGATGTACGGGAGAGAAAGGCATACAGGGAGAAAAGATTCGTTTTTTTTCCCTCGAATATAACAAAAGTTATTTTGTCCATTTCAATTAAAATCGAAAATTCTCGAGTTACAACACCGCGCGAGCCGCGATAAATCATCCGCGAATAAAAGAATAAACAGTTTTCGCCGATGCGTATCGCGGCGAGCTAATGGAGCGCGTTTTTTCCAATTATCGAGTGAAAAATTTTTGACGTACAATCGGCGCTGAAAAGGCCGGGCGCTGGTAATATTTCGTATACCGCATGCCATACTCTTTTCAGGAATCGTGCAGCTGCAAGTTCTTTCGCACGTTTCCGCCATTCCTTTTCTTCGTGTTCTCCCGTTCAACGGCATTTCTAGAATGGGTGCAATTAAGACGCCAGTAGGAACATAGAGAACGGGCGAGATACCTCCTCGCTCGGGAGAAATTGGACGTTGGGGGGAGGGCCGCTGTTGAGAAATCACGAGACGATTTTCGCCGCGTAATTTCGTTCGAAACGAAAATAGCGCGCGTTTCAATTTATCTCGCCGGGCGTAACTGTGATTACGTGCTAATTACGTCGATGCATACTATTAAGCTCGCGAGTTTATTTTCAACGTTGAGAGCGAAATATTTAATTGTTATTGTTTACGTGACGTTGTAAATGCACGTCGTTAATGTTACTATAGCTTTGAAACGATAAGCAATGATTATTTCCGCAGCATGTATTATATACTTCCACGCACACGTATACGAATCGCGCCGTTCGAACTGGCTGGAAATATGATACGAACCATTTTCCTAACTAGAGGAACGGCAGGAAACTGCATGATACAAGATATTTACTGGCGGAAAGAACGTGCTGGCGTTGAGTTAGCGAATTTTTACGAGTCCGTAATAGCTCTTACTTAGAGCCATTACTTGATACGCTATAATTTAGAAAAGCACAGATAAGACGGCGGTTAAAAGAGACAGACCGCACCGGTTATAGTCGCGCGGCCGATTACGCTTACGCGTCGAACGATGCCAAAGTGGACCCCATCTTCGATCTTACTCCATCTCAACATCGAGCCAAGACATCAGAGGATGATTGGAACAGAGACGCCTCGAGCAGCACAGGCGAAGAGCTCTCCGAAAATAGCCTCTGATCTGTCTGATGTTTTGCAAACGACGAATCAGTAAAATAATTTCTGATATTTATTTATTTCCAGCGCGAAACAGTGCCCTCGAAAAAATTTTTAATTGAAACAGTTTTATAGTATCATGAGATACATATATTGTATATAAGAAATTGTGTATTAATATTCATTATAAAAATAAAAATACCTTGCTATTCCTTCAAAATTCTATTTAACTTAGCATTCTAAAAGCATGCAAATTTCACAACGTCCTCAATTGATACAAAATATTTTTTTTTCTCAAGAAGAAGATAATCGCGATTTGAATCCCGTAGTCTTAGAGCTCGATTTTATAGTTCTACGATATTTGCGCTATCGATGCATCGATCTCGCATTCCGCTAGAGATAGCGACAGCGAATGCCAGTAAAGATTCGATTAGTGAGTGGCCGGGATCATCTTTCCCTGATCTTTCGCGACGGCGAAACCAACGATTCTTTAAAGAGATATAATACTTTATTCTTTTGGCTGTAGTATATCGCGATAATATTTGTTGCGCGAGAGGCGCAGCTCGCTGCTCATCTTACACAATTATCATATGGACTCATTTGTTGCACAGCATTTGGTTCGAAAATGTAAATAAGTATTTTACGTTAATAAAGAAGGCTGACCGTTCTATCTCAGCGCTTCGCTATTTATTCGTTTGCGGTGAAATAGTTCGAGAACTTCGTCGCTACTTATTTTATTCGCCGAATTGAAATCCGCCTTATAAAAGCGGAATTTTTGAGGCGGACTTAACGAAATCGAAAAGATATGATTAATGAAATGAATGCAAAGCAGCATACGCCTGAAGAATAATTTCGTTTAATAAATTCAGTTATTGAACTGATATTCTTCTCTAATCTAAATATCTAACTATACATATGTAATAAGATCGTTCGACGCGGCATATGTTACATAGGGTAAATTGAGATAAGATGCCATAGTTAAGAAATATTACAGAAATATGAACAAACTAATAGTCACAACCGCTTTGGAATTTTTGCAAGATATGATACTTTAAGCCTTCACATAGCAGAGCTGAAAATAACCACCCTAAAAATTATCGTTAAAATGTTGCAATTTGATTATATGTATTTATCTCTATAAAACCAGCATCTTACCCTTATATCTAAATAAGATGCCACCTGAAAAGGGAAGGATGCAAGTACTGTGATGAGAAACATGCAGCACTCAATAAATGACGTGTATAATACATATACAAAAACATAGAGTTATTTTAACAATAAAATTCAACTATTAACAATTAGTAAATACAATTTCAGAAAAATCCATATTTTTCTTTTAGACATATATTTATCGAATATTCACGATATTTTAAAAAACTAAAATTGAATATAGGAATACAAAAATTGTACGTCAGTATTCATGTAAATAAAATAGCTCGTCACGCTAATGGTGTTTTTCCTGAAGTGGCATCTTACACCAGTAATGAAGAGAAGATGCTACCTCTGACTGCGCACACTGACGTCATAGAATAAATGGTTATTTAGGTCATGAGACAGTCATTTCACATGGTTTCAAACTAAATAAATTAAATAAATCCACTTCAATGAAAATAAATTATAAAAGATCTTAGCAAAGAAGAGTATATTGTAATACAATATTATAAAAAGCCTGCTCACTACTTGGTTTGAACAGATCTTCCCAAATTCTTCGGATTTAACACAATAAAATTGGAGAAGCTTGCACGTGTGACTAGAAAACATTACCATCTATCGGATAAATGAACGAAATATTAACAAAGTGGCATCTTCGACCTACTGGCAGCTTCCTCCGATTTATCTTAATTAAAACTATTTTAATCTAATTAACTAGTGCATAACACGAGAGATTCTTTTATGCTAGTAACGTAAATCCGAGATCGTTGAATTAGATTGAAAAATAACTTCTCTTCTCCGCGACGATCATTCAATTCGTAACGATAACGCACGATAAAAATTCCGCCGCGTGACAGATTCAATTTTCCCGTGACCGACAACGTCATCGCCGAAACGGTAATAACGACGACTTTTTTTTTCCTCACTGCGAAATTAAATTCTGACCGCGGCTGACGGGACGGTGCTTTTGTCGTACGAAATCGCGCGCGAATCTTTTTCCATCGATCGCCGCAATCGCCAATGCTCCGCCACTCGCCGGCGCGGCGCGGCGTGGCGTTGAGATGTCCGTCAATCTTCCCGATCGATGGTTTGCATAATGCGAGCGCGTTAACGCGCGCAGATAGCGAGCAGTCCCGCTGTCACACGCCCGTTAATACCGGCGAATGCAGAATCGGCGGGGCGGTTGACGCGATGGAAAATTTAAGTTCGCCACGCCATCCTCTCCTCTCGCCTCGCTCGATTTAATGCCACCCGTCCGTGTCAGCCGTGTGGAGCGGACGACATGGAGTTTTCGGTGGTTCGGAGTCGTGTTCCACCGCTCGAGAAAACGATTATACCGGATCGTCTTTTTGGGGCACGCGCGCGCGCGCGCGCGGAGGACCACACACTTCGATCCTTCCTCGCCCTGCGACACACTCACGGAAAGTCATTATAAATAGAACCCGCGAGCCGGTTTTGGGCACCGTCGCGAATTTTTTGACGATATAAAAGAGACAACGCGCGAAGGACGGAGCGGGATATTGTCTTCGCAGAAATAACTTCGCGTTTGCATGCATTTGCATTTAATTTAGCGGAATTTTGTAATTTAGATGGGATTTCTATTAAAAAATAATATTCCGAAAGGTTAAAGTATTTATTTCGAACTAAATTCTTGAAATAGATTTTTTTCATAATTTATATTTATTTGATGTATCCCGCGAGATCTCGCGAGAAAATTACTTTTGGTTATTTAAATATATAAAATAACGGTTTGTAATTGTTTGCAATTTAAATAGACTCCATTGCCTATTTTCTCTCATAATACGTATCTTTATCGAGCAAAAGAAACTATATTACATTTAACATGATTGAATACATATTTGTTTTAATTCATTACTTATTTCTATTGAAATCACGTTGTTCGATTTCATTTCGGATCCTTATCATCGATACTCCAATATTGTGCGGAAATTAAAACCCTGCAGCAACATTTTAAATAAATACCATCGATCGACATCTGTTACAAATTCGCAAAAAAATTTCCTGTAAATAAAAAAATGTATTCATTCTACTACAAACATCTCACAACATATAACTTCTCTCGAAATAATATATCTTTTATGATCACGATCATATGTTGACTCACTCAGAGTCAATTCTTTTCAAAAAATTTTATGAAATTTCGGAATTTGCTCGCAAACAAGGAATTGTTATTGTTAGTCACAATGAAAAAAATGTACAGATTGAAATTAGAATAAACCGCCATTTATGGTCCGAACTTAGATCTTATTGTTAGTAGTTAGCAGCCTAATATTATTTCTGTGTGTGTATATTATTCACATTTGCCACTTAAGTGAGCGCCGATTCTTGGTCGGGCTTAAAACACAATTATTGTTGGAACATTAAAATCTTTTCTCCTTCCCCTAATTAAATCGATATCGATTTAACTTAGATGCTATAAGCATATAAATAACTGTAAAGAATTCTCTTAACAGTTCTCTTAATAATATTTATAGATTGAGATACATTGACGTCCGATCTGATCTCATTTTCTCGTAACGATAGAAAAGTGCGTTGTACGCTCGTGAAATCTGCGTCTTGTCATTGCTACTCCACCTTCGGCTAATCATGCCGAACGAGCCGGTTGTTAACGATAAAGAGGCGCCTCCGCCACGCAGGTTGTAAATCTCGCGAAAGCAGCCATTATAACCGCGCGATCAGCCGCACTGCCGTGGAGAACGCAGCCGTGTTATCGTGCTCGGTTAATGACGAACGTGAGGTATGATTATTAGCACCTCGTGGATCAGTCGCGACGCAATTCCTCGATCACGCGTACTCATCGTAAATAGCTCTGCCGTTATTATGTTCCTCATTATCGAGGAAGATTATTATAATCATCCCCGCGCCGTAATAATGCGGGTTTATTGTGCCATTTCGTTACAAGCGATATCTCATTTCATCGCAATAAATGCGTCTCGCATAACCGACCGCCATCCCATCGTCGCGGCGTCGTCGGCGCAATTGTCGCGAACTTATTGTCTTTTCCTCCGATCCTCCTTTTTCTCACGCTGAGAATATTCGTATGCCGAGAGCGTAACTCGCGCTAAGTCTGCGAGAACGTTTCACGCGGCGATTCCTAATCTGCAATTTAAGAAGAATACACACCCCGGCCGTATATAACTATACCTACCTATCCTCGGCGTAACGCCGAAAAGGAGCACCACTCTTAGTCGAGCATTTAAACGGTCCACGCAATTAGGGAAGGCGCTTCGCGCTTCATGTTTTATTCATGCCGGCCCCGGCGCAGAACTCTCTCTCTCTCCTTGCCTTGCTTTCGACCCCTCGAAGATTAAAACCGAAGCACGAGGCGGGCACAGCTTGAACGTATAAATGGCCGCGCGTATATACTACCCGTCCGACCCGTATCACCTGCGCGGGGATGATACGTGGTCAACTCCGAATACCTCTCACGATTTCTCCCGCCTATGTAAATCCGTTCGGTTATCGAGCCGGACCTTTGGAAATCTCGATAAGCTTCTGGATTTTCGATGATCTCGGCGAATGGCGCGAGTCGGAAAGTCCATTCCTATACGTTTATATCCGCGATTATTCATCATTTCCCTTGCGTTTTCTTACTCCGGCAAATAACATCTATTTTAATTTAAGCTATACATAATAACGACGATATACTGTAGTAACACCTTTTGCTATACTAGAATATGTACCTCGAATTCCTTCTTTATTTAAACCAAGGAATTAAGGTGCTTTTTTATACCAATTCTACACTGAGAGCCGAAAAACAGTATCAATTCCTGTATTTTTGCTCACTCTCAACTTTTAATCTTTCTTACAGTAACCATTACTCACCATTACAATAAACATTCTCCCAGTAACCAGTACGGATTTCACAGTAACCATTACGATAAAGACCCAGTAATGATGTCAGTGCAATATTTTAACCAAAAAGAAATTTCTTTTATTTTCAAATAGTTCTTATTTTTTTCTAATATTTTTATAGTTTAATTTGTATATATTCGTGGTTCTGCATATATTCTATTTTATTAATTAAAATTACGCACTGTTTTACAATTTTTGAAAACGCATTGACGGGAGACGGTATTCGAACCTAAGATTCCGGAATGATAACCTAATATACGCTAACGCTGAGTTAACAATCTATTCTACAATAACTATTATGAATCTCTGAACTGCTCTGAACTTGTGCGATAGAACGAATATGGAGAGCCAACAGTAATGGTTACAGAATCGCACATGATTGAATAATGGAACTTCTCAGTAATTATTTCTTTTCTATTATTTCTTTCAAACAGTATCGCTTAATCTTTAGATATTACTGTTTTTCAGCAGATATTACTTTTTTTTTAAGTAAGCATCTGTGTATTGAAATTAAAAGTTGAGAATGAACGAAAATTCAGAGACCATTACTGTTTTTCGGCTTTCAGTAGATCTTTTAAGCTTCATTGAAATGCAGTTTGGATTTGGATTTACATTGCTTATAACCCGTATGACGTTAATGAAATAACATTTGAGAGAGAGAGAGAGAGAGAGAGAGAGAGAGAGAGAGAGAGAGAGAGAGAGAGAGAGAGAGCACAAAATCTCCGATTTCTCGCGCACATAAACGCGATAATATCGGAATTCGGTGTGAGGACTTCGATGGTCGACCGCGCGTCGATTGATCTTCCGATAACGCGAGATGAACGGCGCTGGCGAGAAACTAACTCGATACTTTCACTTCTAATTAGATTGTTACTTTTATGAGCGGACGGGGCCGAGCTGAAGGTACCGACTGCTTGAAATTCGATTTTTCAGAATTTCTTGGTAGTTTGTGTGTTTTTCAATCTCGGTTATTTAATAGTAAATTATCAAATTCTTCGCGTTCTTTTACTTTCACGAATTTTTCATGAAAATACATTGATATAAAATAGCAGAAAATACTTTCGTGTGAAATTTGTATATAAATAAAAATGTATACGTGTTTAATTATATTAATGTTTCTTTTAAGGGTACAATATAACCAAAGCAAAAGTTAACTCGATTGTCGATGATTATAGATTGAAATCGGAGAACCTCGGTGGCGCCTGGTGTCCTAAAAACCAAATCACCAAGGAAGCTCGGGAGTGGCTGGAGATCGACCTTCACACTATCCACTTGATCACGGCCACCGCTACCCAGGGCCGTTTCGGAAACGGCGTGGGTGTTGAATTCGCGGAGTACTATCTACTGGAATACTGGAGGCCGCGACTGGGCAAATGGGTTCGGTATAGAGACATCAAAGGAGAGGAGGTGAGCGCCTTAACTTAATTAAAGATTCTCTATCGCGGCGCTAGATTACGGACACCGGTATAGAGTACTACTGCCGCGAAGTTGTTCGACGTTTTCCGACCAAGTTCCTAAATCGGACTGATTGGATTCTCCATTACCCACCTATTAACCCTAATGGTACAATTTGTACCGTAAGTTATTGGAAATTTAAATCGTAAAGTGTGTAAGAAAAAAGAGAAATGGAAAAATTGTACTAACAATTCTTTTACTATATAATGTATGTTTTATTTTTCAATTTTATTTTTTAAAATAACGAGTAAAAATAAAATAACTAGTTAATTATAACCAAATAAGTAGCATTTACTTTGCCAGTCAATAATTAACCTAATTAGAAGTAAAGACTTTAATCGACCCTACTGGCAATAAATATTGTTTGTCATATTAATACATATGTTATTGCGATAAATATTACCACATGCCTCAGTGGTCGAACTGATACGACACCCATCACGGAATCAGGGAGGTTCGAACTCTGGCTGAGGTAATATTTTTCGCAAAATAAATTAAATTATTCAAATAGGATGCTTATAGCATAAGCATCTAAATTACATCAAATTTAGAAGGATCAGAATCCATGGTCATCAGAATCGAAACGGCATGATGATTTGTCATGACGATTATAATCGTTGCCACGATTTATAAAATCATTGCCAGTAGGGTCGATTAAAGTCTTTACTTCTAATTCTAGTTAATTATGTATATATCTTCTGCATATATTTCGCAATTCATAAGCACTTTACGATATAGAGGTGTGATAATTACGGAAAAAATGGAAACTTCATTCAACTGGAACACTTTTTTCCCCAACTTCTCGTATTTTTATATCGAACATCAAGACAGCATAGCGCGGTACGAAAAACCACGGATGGTTCTTCAGAACTGACAGACCACGCATCGGATCGATGCACGCTAGGCAACACCACTTGGGCAAAAACATTCGCCGCTATCGTGATTTATGACGTGATGCCGACGCCGCCGATTCGCGCATTTACCGGCGCCCGCGCCAGTTGAGGCCGCAGCTGCCGCGATTGCAACGAAACGATCGAAATAGACCCGCGATTTCATTGACCCAAAATAATCGTACCATCGTTCCTCTGACTAAGCTGTTGAGATCGTTATTCCGGAGCTGGTATAGGATGCAGCCCGTTCTATTCGAGAGCGGTTAAAGCAGCGCGTATATATGCCCGCGCGCGCGGGACGAGCGCGCGAGTTCAAAGTGTTCGGCGATCAAGAATCGATTGCGGGGCGCGGGATTATCCTTGCTCGAAACGTAAGCCGCTTATCGCGAATCCGTAAGCTAATTTCGTACCGTCGGTGTGCGCCACTTTGTCGGGCCGCCGCCGTTCTACCAGGATGCCTCTGAGCCTTCCGCTCGTCTGCTCGCGAGCGAATCTGCTGCCGAGTCGGAGTCTCTCGACTAACGGGCGAAGCCCACGTTGAAGTATTAGCGGGAGCAGCTGCGGTGAGCGGAACGAGTTCGTGATGGACGCCGTAAAGTTAGGATACCGGCATTACCGTGTACTATGCATTAGCGGCAGTATATTCCGTTCATATCCGTAGCGACGAGCCGCGATCGATGCGCCATTACTACGTTTATAGGGCATTTTCCAGATTGGACTTCTCACAAATGTTAAGGACTTTCAAAATCTCACTACAATGCAGCGACCCGACAATCATTTTTATACGACGATTTTATAAACGGCTCGTTTCGCCGAAATAATTTTACGATGGAAATTCTTCCCTTCCGTGCCATTCTCTCTTATCGGAGAGAGTAATCGCCTCCGAGAAGAACGAAGATTCAAGGTACGGGTAGTGTTTTAAACGAAGGCTACCCCCCACACACATCCGTCCGCAAACGATCATCAGGCAAGATCACTCGGAGTAGATTCTGTCCACATGATGGCGACCGCAAACATCAAATGTGCCCCGATACCGTTTACCTTTGAGGGAGCCGCACACACGAGTATCGCCGACGGCGACGGGACACGTTCCCGGTGAACTCAACGTCGTCTACCGTCGACGGGGTAATGTTTATGGACCACGTCGCCGTCGCTATTACGACACTTTAAGCCTCGTTCGCCGGCGCGTCCCCTCGGGCACGATTCCGTGTAGCGATGCGACGCGTATCCCGTTCATTAATGCGGCGACGATCCCCGTCTCGCTTTACGAGACACTAAGAAGACCAGCGATACACGTCCCTGAAAGGCGAGACGAAAAAGCTCGCCTAACCACTAGGCAAATTGGCCATTCGATCAGCCCGTTCCCTATACGTCCCCGCCGCGCCGCTCTCGTCCGGTTACGATCTTATTAATATTGATGGACCACTCGCGCCGGCGCTAATGCGTCGAGGGACCGCGCGCGGCGGCTTCGCCGTTCCCCTTCGCCAGCGAGGAAGACACCTCGCGTGTGTCGCACGATTAACTTCATGATTATTCAATACTTGATGATTAGCCCGCTCGGTTTTCTGCTTCGCAGGCGACCCTCTTGAAAATACGGTCAGCAATCGAAACTTTGTGATTATTCAATTTGGCACGATTAAATTTGGCGAATCTGAAATGTAGCGGTTTAGCGGTTTGCATAGCGTGTAGAATATCGCGATCGGACTGACAATGAGATTTATATAATATATATGCTCGAATTTTGGATTTAAATCCGCTATCGAATTCCAAGCTCTGCTCCAAAATGAATCTAAATATAGTCTAATAGACGTGTTGAATGATAGAGATTAATACATTTCCGTCCCATTTCATTTGTTTACTTCAATTAACAAAAGTGCTTTTGATATACCTTTCAATAATCTTTCTGCTAAACAATTTAATACGCTCCTCCATCTTAATTCGATTACTTCGAAAATATGTCAGGGGGAGAAAAACGATCGAGAACATTATTAACTCAAACGCGTGATTAATGGCGATGTAATTGGACAGGCGCTAACGTGACGTGAATCTAAAATTCTGCGCCGCGAACATAGTTCCTCGAGTATGTGACATATCCCGGCTCGTCGCTATTCACGGCCTTGTTATCAACTCGGCGTACTTAGCCCTTTTGCAACAAATGCGAGGAGTTGCTCGCGCGGAAAATTACGCAAATTACCAATCGGCGGAAAGGGAAAAAAAACGACAGTGACGCGATTATTTCGGTATCGTATCGATTTGTCTCCCTTGAGAGCAGTTATCCGTTATCTATCGGACGTGTCTCTACATCTGGCATCCGATTACTATCTTGTTAATATTGATAGCCAGCTTGCACCGGCGCTAATGCGCCAGAGGATTGCGCGTCTTCGTCGCATGCTGCCGAAGACGCTGTCTACCCGTCATCGGCGCTCGACCGCGTAATTTCATGCAAACGCTGCGTAGCCTCTTCGATCCCATGATTATTCACCGCTTTACCGCTAAACACGATCGGATTACTAACCTTGATTCATTTTTCCTCGTTATGGAAAAGGTCCATTAACGATTAAGAATTAATTTGGGATTAATTTACTTTTTGCTGTACCTGGAAAAAAAAGCCAGGGAAATTGATCCGTTAAAATTGCTAAACAGATTTGCTACTAAATATTTTTATATACATGAAAATTTTCCTGGAAATTATTTGTCATTACAAATGTTATTATGTTAATATTACACATTGACGCGACTTTGACGCGGAAACATTCTCTACTGCTATTTGTTCAAAGTGTTGCAAATAACAAAGCAAAGGACGGATATTGCAATTTTCCCTACGAGAATCAAGGGAATGTCTTTTCTCCAAGGGTAGACATGAAGTAGTTGTGAGAGAAATCCGATTAATTATTGTACGGAGGAAATGAGATTAACTAGGCAGACGCTCGTAGAAGGAAGCGAAATTTTTGCTTCCGCAGCAAATATACCCGAGACAGCAAATATTCCCTTTCCCGCGTCACGCGCCGCGGGAAGTTTTTCCAGGGTTTTGCGGAGATATCCGGACGAGAGAAAGAGAAGGAGGGAAAAAACGTTCTACAAAGACTCGCGCGCTGCGCCGAGACGATAAGAAACCACGAGGTCTTTAACAGTTTCGGGGACAAGAGAGGAGCGCTAACGTATTCTGACGTGTGCACTTGTGCGTGTGGGATGCAAAGTGCATACGCCGTCGCATAACGCGCGTACACACGCGCACACATATATACGCGCCCGCGCCAGCGTAAAATGACGTGAATAGTACCACGTAATGCTAATAATAATTGTCACGCGAAGGGGGACGAAAGACGGAGGCACTCCAGCTTCAAAAGGCCGCCAGAGGTAATTAAAGCTTGAGGCGCGACCTTTCTCTCGCACTTTCTCTCCGTCTTTCACCCTCGTTCGCGCCCGCGCTCGCTCATTCGCTAAGAAAGAGAAAACACACCATCCAATTCCTGCCACCGGCTCTCTCTAGCGCGCTCTCGTCTCAATAATAAATACCCCACGTCAAAAACCGACCCCACTTCTCATTAGTCTACGCGCGCCACGGCGTGCTTCCATCGTCCGCGCTCTCCATCGACGGACGGGAGATTAAATAGATTTTCTTGGAATCTCTCTCCGGTGCAGTTAAATTCGCCCGAGCGCAGCTTGCGCAGTCCGCAGCCCGCAGGAAATGGTATACATTCTACGTAGAGAAGCTTTCTCGAAACGACGATATTTTTTTCTCACCGTAGTAGGCGTAGTTCCGGTTTTGAGCACAACCGTGCGCGCCATCGTGCCATCAAAATATCGCAATCAATGCAATTAAATATACTCGCGAACGAGAGCTTGGTAGAAAATAATTATAAACGAATGCACGGTGAAAAAAGGCGTTAAGATATATGCTTTAAAAATATTATTTATTAAAAGTACATAGTTTTTTTTTAGTGAAAAATTATTATCTTTCCTTTATTTTACACGAGCATTTTTTTTCCTTCCAGATAACGCCTTATCTTAATTTCCCGGCAACATCCGTAATTAATTTTCCAAACTTACCTACATTATTCCGGGCATACTGCCGCTAAACTTTTTCTTGAAAGCATTAATTACTCCTTTAGTGGCAACTTTTCATGTTTAGCACACATTTTCGTGTTTCACGCGCGACATCGGCGTACTTTTAATCAGCGCATCAAAATCCACTCGTTAAACTGCAAACATCATTAGCGCGACAAATATTGCCCAAAAACAGTTTGTGGATTTTGATTGCAAATAAGTTAAGGTATACATTCTACATTCACGTGTAGTGTATCTTTCATGTTTGCATTTTTTGAACTGCTCAATTTTCAACGTCGATTGTTTGAACAAAGATATGACTCTAATATTTGCGTTATTTATTGTATTTTTATTGCTGAAGAGAAAGTATACGATATGATAGAAAAATTATTCTCGATCGCAATAAAATACAGACTTAATCTTCTAAAGGACAGCGTCGGAGGAAGAATAAAAGCGGAAGATCCTGTCCATTGCACAAAGAGGACAACATATGGATATCTTCTACTCCCTGCGGACCGCACGTTGCGTCGTTGGACATACGCCGGAAGAACATCCACAAATTGACCGAGCTTATATTGTTAAAAATGCTCACGTTCGCAACTATTGTATCTTGTTTTCTGTCTTCGGCCGAAAAATAAAAGGCGAGGAACTGCTTATCGATTATCGGACGACTTGCGGACCGTTGGAAAACTGCTCGAAAAATATAATCGACGAACAGCTCGTTCACGTCGGCAAACATTTTAATAACGTGTTTACCGGCGATTTTCGCCAATGATGTTTGCAGGGGTGTGCGCGCCACACTTGAAATACAAACAGACTCGCGAAGGGTGCTTCGTAGCGTCGAGAAACTATCCTACTTATTTTTTCCCGCTATCTGCATAGTTTTTAATGAGCATCTCGCGCCTCTTTTTTTTACCTTTTAGCTCGTTATCTTGTTTAGCGCGACGTAAGCAGTTAAAAAGAGACGTCCCTACTTTTAATAGGTGTCAAAAGTTAAAAGCATATTCGAGACGTCGGAATAATGTGACGGTGACGAATCACTTTTGGCGTGGAACGTAAAAAATATATATGTGCTTCGTGAAACTAAACTGAAAATGTCGGTGTATATTATGTATATGACTCTCGTGATTGTGTGACGAAAATATAAAAATAGGATTATTACGGGGAAGCGTATGAACGACAAATATATCGGATTTGCAATTTCTCTTTCATGTAAAAGTGATAAAAATCTACGAAACAACGCTCGTAAAAAAGTATGCTTAATCAGAATGGCCCCATTTAACATTCAAAGAAGCGACATATCTGGTATATGCCATCAGTTTTGAAACGACTCTTAATCACGGTCCTCGACGGAGGGTACAACGAACCCGCGGCAACTGACATGTCACCCTCTTTTTCCACCAGATTTTAACGCCGAGTGTTCTATGCGTTACATTTTAAAACGACACTTAATCACGGAAGTTCATGCAGTAACGCGACTATCAGCGGCACGAATAACGCTTTTCTAGTTGGCTATCGATGAAGTGGATAATATCGATTCCCCGCAACATTGTACATAGAACTTGATTCAATTTGACGTAATACTCAAATGTCAAAAAATTCTCCATTAATATTTATTAATCATAAATATAAAAATTTTTTTAAATATGTAAAAGCAAAAAGACTTAGGAATAAAATTTAAATGTCGATCTGAATAAAGTCTAACGATTCCGTTAAAGTCAAATGGATTGGATTTATACGAGCCCTTAGAGTTAAATATTTAAAAGTCTCGTAACTCAATCAAACGTGATGGTTAATCGATACAAAGTCGAGCAAAACACTCACTCCAGTAACAACCGTACATTACGCCGACTTTTACGCTCTATGATTATACGATACACATTCGTCTCCCGAGCAAAGTCGAATCGTCTATAATTAAAGAGTACGCACGACTTCGAAGTAATGACCTTCTCGCAAAAGCGATGATCACGCGGGGTGCTCGTAGACGGTAGATATATATAAGTGGTAGGTTTTAGCCCCTTGATCCATCATTATCTTGTCCGGTGACGAACCGACTTCGAGCCGGGGCTTGGCTCCCCGCGGTGAGGTCGAGCGGGGGAATTCCGTGCGGAAATCCGATAATTGTCGGGGGGGATAAGTGCGTGCGACTGGGGGTGCGTGAGGAGACGGATGTGTGCGTGCAGAGCGGACGGACACGCAACCGACGCTCTTGCGTTGATTTCCGCCGCCCGATCCCGGTAAATCACGCACTGTTTCCAGGTAGCCGCGACGACTGGGGGCGTGGTGGAGGACGGAGAAAAAAATTAAAGGAGACAAGGGAGCTATATTGCCGGGCCGTTGCGATGATGCCCCGGGGGTCGCGATGGCGCACGCACAGGAAGCCGAGAACATTAGCAAAACGTTCGCCTCTGTCCACGGGATAATTCACGCGCGTCACGACACACGCGTGCGCGCGCGCTCGCCAGACACTCGCGGCGTGTACATACGTATAATTGTAATTGCAAGTGTAACCAAGGGCCCGGCCGGTGCGTTGATACGAAAGCGATAGCTCTGTCGTCGAAACGAGATACGTTTACGCGCTTGATCAACGGCGACTACGATATGTCCTGCGAATGCGATATTGCGTAATAACTCGAATCATGATAACGGCGCGAGCGTTAACGTTCCGCTTTTATTGCACATCAAGGCCGACAGATTTAATAGGAGATAAAGGTAGGCGCGGATTTTCGAGAGGAATATAGTAGGACCGCTTCTGGAGAAGATTGCAGTCGCAGTTAACGGTAAAGTGGCAGTCTTTCTCTGGAATATCCTCTTATTTTTATTACGTCTCTTGACGGTAGATAAAGTTTCGATATAAGACCATTTTTTTTATAAGAATATTATGATTAAATTATAGATAACGTTTGAGAGGCTTATTCGCAGTTTTTGCGAGATTTTTGCGTGTTATAGATCTCTTTTATTATTTCCTATAAAAGGAGATCTTTTAAGATGCAAAAGATAAGAAATTTATGACGGAGATTGTAATGAAAACGCGAGGGAACTGTGTCTTTCCTCCCACCAAACGAAGAATTTTTCTCTTTATTTGAGAGAACCGAATCGGGTCATACATCGTCCAAGCAACACACATTTTTTTTTTAAATAAAAAAAAGGACGAATATTTTTTGCAGATAAAAGTTCGATGGAAGCGGAGTAGTAGAACCATAATCGGTAATAGGTATGACGTCCTAAAAATATCGGCCCATCGACGAACGAAATTCCGATAGCGTCATTCAAGAGAAGTGCACGAAAATATTCGCGGAGGCAGCCACCGCCACGACATGCATGCGCCGACGCAATAAATTCGTTTTATACGGCGCTTCGACAGGCAAAAAACGAA
The DNA here is from genome assembly GCA_030770225.1 of Temnothorax unifasciatus. NCBI lineage: Eukaryota > Metazoa > Arthropoda > Insecta > Hymenoptera > Formicidae > Temnothorax > Temnothorax unifasciatus. The sequence goes on from JASTWK010000582.1 coordinate 44,164, forward strand.
CACGGGCATAAGTTATGAACACTTCAAAATCGCACACGAGGAAGAAGAAGAGCAGAGGTTCGCTTGGCTCACCAAATTTTTTCGTCGACCTCCTTTCGATGCCACCTAAAGCGCCCAAAAACCATAATCAAACCGTCAGAGCGAGCATTCGCGAAATAGGTTGTAAAAAGTTACGCGGAGAAGTAAAAAAAAAATAGAGTATTGAGAAACTTAAATTACGTATATTAGACAGAAGGGATGAGATGTTATTTGTGTCCAGTATATTGAGAATTTGAATTTAAGGGTTTCGAATAAATAAATATTTTTGTTACAAGATTAACGCGTAGAACTCTCCTTGCTTTGAATTATCTTCTGAATTTTTAGAATTATTTTCTTGCCATTTTTAAACAGCTTTGAAAATTATATTTACGGATACGCGCAAATATTGGAATGGCCAAAACTTTTACGTGACGATCGCGATAAAGTCTCGCGAGCGCGACTCACTTCTCAAATGGCATCTGAATTTAGAAAGTTTATAACCGCATCTAGCATCCTCGAAATGCACTTCGATCGTGACGTCATCGGAGATGCATATTTACGAGATACACTTCCGCCGTAAACTGCGCGTGCAGCCATTACGATTTGAAGAAGCCGTCACGATAAAGTTCCATCGGGCTGCTGCTGCATCTTCTTGACTCTTTTACATTGTGTGCACCGCCCATTTCCATCGCTCGCGCCGCGCACTTGTTTCTGTCTCGAGAAAGTGCCAGCTGCATAATTTTGCAACGCCCGCGCCGCCGGTGCAACGCGATAGACGTATAAGAGCCGACAGATGTCCCATCTCGTGCTCGGTCACGTCATCCGGTTGTCATTCGTTTGCAAAATGGCTCGCTGTTTTCATTTTCTGTTCCGTCGACGTTCCTTAATCCTGACATAGAAAAGCGCCTTACGTTCCGTCCAACGTTCCCTCATGCATTTTATACTAACGATTCCGACGTCTTTTATCTACGATAAATTTATCACGATTATCCATTTTCTGCTTGAGAATAATTCACGAGATAAAAAGTATTTGAGATTTACTTGTATACTCTTTTTATAGTCATATATATATATACATATATCCAATTATATTTTTTAAATATAAGAACATAGTCTATTACCAGTCTACACTACGAATTGTTGTCTATAATTCTGTACACGACAGTACAACGTTAAATATGCATATTCTCGTGATACAAGGTCTGATAAACATTCCCTGAGACTGTTACAGGTCGATAATACCTATAATCGTTACTTAACATTTGACCTTTATGGGCACGCAGGTGGATACTCGCAGGCACGAAGGGTGAAAATAGAAGAAGCGGGAAATTACGTTGGAAAGGCACGTATATAGATATTATCCGCAGCGGTATCTTATAATGAAAATTATCGCTAAACTTTTCGAAACGTTTTTTCTCGCAATTCAGATAACACGAAATAATAATTGCTTATCTCGCGCGAGCGGCTCTTTAAATAATACATATGAATATCGCGATGCGTAACGGTACCATGTACACATATCATGAATCATTGTGCATTTGTGTAATGACGCCAGGGTGAAGCGCATTTAATTCGACGATTTACATATGATGATTAGATGATTAATAGCTCGTGAAAATGGTAATTACGCTCATGAATCAACAATCTAATGCAAATTAATAGTACGATATAAAACGAGAATGACAGATATTATATACGTATTTAATATTATTATAATTAAGTTTGCTGCAGTCCAGTTAATTTCATGATTGATAATATTGCCAAACATATGAGATATTTTGACAATATCCAAACTACTTCATCATATTTCTTATTAATTAGTTTAGCTTCTCCGGACCTGTAACAAAAATATTAACGGCACCAACAAACATGAGTTTTAATTTGATTTTTGATATTTCAATATTATCGAGTTGTTTGCAAAAATAGATACGTTGGAATACTTATTCCACCCTGCAAGATCTTGATGTTACCCTGTTGCGAAAACCGGCGGCAACATAACGCGTAGCTGAGGTCCCTCGTTGCCATAAAATGAGAAAGAATCGACCCCCGGACACGGAGAGTTTTTCACCCAGGGTGCAGTAAGCTATCCGGTGGTAAGGCGGTAAGGGCGCGCCTTTGGGAGTACTTTTGAAGTGTCTGTTTCTGGGAAAGGAGGGAACGGTAGCGCGGATCTGGGAAGGGAAGGTAGGGAAGCAAAGGTTGCCAGTGAAAACTCAAGAAACGCTTTTACGTCTCGGTAATTGAACTCCGCTATATGTGTGCCGGAAGCAAGTTGGGCTGGTTATACGATTCGCGGCGGGGGGGGGGGAGGCGAATAGTGTTTTCCGAAAATTGTAGAGCCATAGAAACGTCATTTGAAGGTAGCAATTGCGAGTTGTGAAGAGCGCGGGGCCGCGAAATAGGAAATATAAAGTCCGAGCCGATGGGTGAACAGGGTGAAAATAGGTCAGTTGCTTAGCCCGCGATATATGGCGGTACTAAACCCATAAAGATGTCCCGAAGGACCACGGGTATCTTGACACGGGGTCCCGCGCGGCGCAGGCACGTCAACGGTAGTATAGTAGTAGAGGTCGGCGCATGGGTGCACCGAAAAGTGGTAGAAGGTGGCTAAAGGCTAGGAACGTGTGTTCAGCCACGAGACGTGAGCGGAATGCGTTGCGCCTGCTGTAAAACGTTTTGTCGCGCAATTGTTGCGAGCTCCTTGCTACAGGACGAAGTCCTGCATCCACACGTGTTCATAGTTGAACATTAATATATGAACATTAATATTATATCATTTATGCCTACTTTGAGAGAAAACGTGCGCTTGAATGTATGTGTTGGCACGTGGAGTTGTATATTTTTTTCTCGTTAAAGACTATTCAAATTCGAAATTATGTGTTTTTTTTTTACGAAAAGAGTGATTAAAAATTGCCGTTATTGTATAACTAGTAACATTTCAATCTTTATCGTTAAGCATCTCGCTAACCAAGCTTCAAATTAAGATTCTGTCAAAGTACACATAAGTATAATCGATCTCTTGTTATCTTGTTTCCATTCGGTCGCTTAATTCTCAATGTCCAACGACTCAGTAATTAACCGCGCCGAAGAGACATTGCCTTCGAGCTCGTCGGAGAGTTTATAATTATAGGAGAGAAAACACATATCTTCCGATACATCCTGTATAATATGTACCCTCTAACCCGGCATATATAGGTGTGTTTATGTGTATGCGCACACCACACGTACCTGTGTATATAAGCGTACCTGGCTATCTACTCACCATGGGCAACGCCACTTCGCGTGATCCCGTGGGACCGTGCCACTCGCCCGCGCGCGCCCCGCACCCTCTGTACACCGTACACCACCACCCTACACACCACCGCCGGATAAACCGCTTATTTTATTCATAAACCCACAACGTGGAATCAATATTGCACCGTCGCCCCGGCACACTCGAGGAGAGAGAGACGTCGTCAACGACGGCAACACGTTCGCTTGCCTCGACGGGGATCAGGGAATGCGGACGGCGGACGTTTAACTTAACCCTCTCTCGTCCTCTCGGTTACTCTCCTGCCTCCTTCTCGATTTGCCTGTCTGTGCTGGCTTCTCTGTCTCTGCCTGTGTATCTCTTTCTCTTTCTCTCTCTCTCTCTCTATCCGTGCGTCTCTGTCGGACCTAATGCGGTGGAATGTAGGGTGAAATTAGTCCTTAGCCCCCGTCTGATCCCGTGGAACGCGATGTCCATTCTATGACAGGACATATCCGAGTCCGGGAGAAAGGAGAGGAGAGGCGGCATTTCGCGCTGCTGAATTTCGCAGGCATTGTCCAGGCGATATAAATGTCATCGGCTACTGACAGACAATCGCGACGTTCCAAACGGGGATATAAAGTAACGCGTCCGATGCTTTTTCCGACCTGCCGGATTATATCCGATTGATATACCGAGTGAGGACACGTTTTACGTGGATTTGCAAAGAACGTCACAAATTCATTAACGTAGCGAAAAATTTGACGGCAAGATTCGGTTTTACCGAGACAGTTTATCGACAGTACAGACTTCTTCCCTTTTACGTATGCATAAGACGCCGCGCTAAAGTTACAGCTATCGGCCGGCTCAAAAATGTACGGTATATTAAAAATTCTTATCTCGCAGACTGTTGGCGCACATAAAAGTCCGCTGTTTTGCATCCACGAACTACTCGCGTGTACATCGGCGGCATCGTCCGATATGCGGCGGTACAAAAAGCGCGGCATGGCACGGGCGGGAATGGCGCACGTGCTCAAATATCCGACTGTCCGAGGTTAATGTAACGCCGTTGCGGAAAGGGAGCTAATGAGACTCCGCCGACCAGTGGCGGTGTGCCTGGTAAAGCTCAAACGCCGTTTGTCGGACCGAAAACTGAAATTGTCCTGTACTTGAACCGACGCTTTCTGTGCTTTCAGGTAATACCGGGTAACACGAACACGTATTTGGAGTCCAAGCGCGAGCTGGAGCCGCCTCTGTGGGCGAGCAAGATCCGTTTTCTACCCTACAGCTATCACAGGCGGACGGTTTGCATGCGGGTCGAGCTCTACGGGTGTTACTGGAGCGGTAAGCTGTTTGCACTCGCCAATTTTCGTGAAACTTGCGCCGCGGACCCGGTACACCCGCCGCCGCCGCCGCCGCCGCCGCCGGACTGTCCATTAACCCTGATACCGGCGTGCCCAGAGCAAATTTGCTTTTCAAAATCTTGCTCGTATAATTCCGTTTTCGCCCGGAAATCGAATTAGTTATACGGGCGTCGAATGGGTGTGCTCTCAATGCCGGAAATGCGGTGAATCATTAGTGCACGTGTTAGACTATAAAGTCATTCGGCGAACGCACAAATGCGCTTGTACGAGCAGTTTGTTTCATAAGTAGCTTAAAAGATCAAATATGAGCTTAAAATGTAGAAAAGTACATCAATCTCTGATTTTTCACATATTCTCGACACTTAATTCGGGAAACGGGCGCCTGGAGTGATTTTTACATCCCAGTATTGAAAAAATAAAGCTCATGTTACAGTAACTTTAACGTGCTTCTTTTGCTTTTTAAATATTTTTTTGTTAAGTAAAAATGTTAAGTAAATTTATATACATATTGTCCTCAAATACTGATAAATTATAAAACAATTAAAATTATGAAATATATATAGTTAATAACAATAACTTTTAATTGGGGTGTGAAAATCACTCTACAGGTGACCATTTATGCAAAGAAAATTAGGCGCCCATTCATATTAATACAACGCGTAAAAGTATTTGCATATAACATTAGATTATGTGTAATATTACTATTACATTCAGTAGGTAAATAATTAATTTCGTAAGCGAACTCGATATCACGTTTTTTTTTACAAAATATAGCAATTTTAGTTTATATTTCATGCTGCTAGGTGGTTAAAAATATTATTGGAAGTCGTATACCACGTATAAAATTTATATTACTTATTTGTATTAATGTACATTTTATATATCCGTCATAAAGAAATAAAAAAGGTCGTGCGTGATTTACTCGCGAACAAATCGGAGACAGTATCGTCAATAGAAAGGTCAACAACGTATCTTGACTCTTCCTCCCGCAGACGGCGTGGTGTCCTACTCGATGCCCCAGGGCGATAAAAGGGGCAACGGATGGGAATTCTTCGACGCGACCTACGACGGGCACTGGGACGGCGAGCTGCGCCGTGGCCTGGGTCAGCTGACGGACGGCAGAACGGGGCCTGATAATTTCAAAATGTACTACGAGAAACAGAACGATCGCGCCCAGGGCTGGGTGGGCTGGAGGAACGACAGCCGCGGCCAGCCGGTCGAGATCAAGTTCGAGTTCGACAAAGTCAGGGAATTCTCCGCCGTCCATATCTACTGCAATAACGAATTCACCCGAGGTGTCCAGGTTCGTGCATCGTACAAACAGTATATATTTGTAAACAAAAAAATAATGGGTATCTTTATTTTCAAGAATATAATTGGAATAAGACTACAAAAATAGGTGTAACTGAATATCACGCGGGTTTTGCCCGCTGTAAGAACAATCTCGAATCGAGTTATACAACTCGTTACATTTGTACCGACGCGTCGCTTTAACGCAGAGCGAACGTATAACCGCTTGACAGTAACATATTGCTATACCCTTGTACAATAGAGGTGGAAATATATGACATAAATCCTCTTTACTGAAAGATTAACGCGCGGTAGGCCTGCATTAAAAGCTGGATCGGTACATCAGGTAGAAAAGCGCGTTTCGAGAGGATTTCTTCCGTTCTTCTAGAAATACACGAAATACACTTCACTTTAAACACACATCTAATCTCTCGGGCCGCTTGTCGCGATTCCCCGCCGGGGGTAATACCACGGGAAGAAACCTAAAGAATCCACGCGATCAGGACGGAGCACGCGCCGCTCCTATATCGAATTACTTTTCCAGCCGAGGACTCCCCCTCGTGAACTCGTTGACGCCGAGGAATCGTTTACCTTCGCTTTAGCGACGTTATTCCTTAAGTCCTCGCCAGGAATGCGCAAGCAGCGTCGATCAACATGCTCGCCGTCCTCACGGTTCTTCGCGTGGATCTCCTGTTCCACCTTTTACCGTCATCGTCTACCTTAGTCGTCGCGCAGCATCTGGTCGGCAAGATGTGCTCCCCTCTCCTCCCCCATCCGCCCGTTCCTGCTCCCGCTCACCCTCTCGCCACCACGCTTGATTGAATATTCCACTCGACGCTTTATCAGGCGGACGCCCGTTGAATATCAATACACAGTGGAAGCAGCAATTCCGGCAGTTTGATATCTGCCATCACGGTCGTCTCTCTCACGATGCGATGATCGCACTGAGTCGGGCTATTAGCCGCGTTATTTCACGAGGAATCTTGCGAATCTCAATGGGGAATTCATGCACACGTTGCAACGACATACACTCTGCTTTCAGTTGGAATTCAAGCGCCGAAAACCGTTGATATTCGCGGAATGATTTTGATATGATAAATTTAACGTGATATATAAATCGCGCGTTTACTGCACTAAGCACGCGAGATCGCGAGTGAATTATTCGCTGATTGCGCAAATACCAACGTTACCTGTCGTGATTGTTCGCGATAGACGCGGAATTTCTCCCGCGAATTTTACAGCCCCCTCATACCCTGAGAGACGTAACCCCTCTCTGTTTCGTAATTTCAACTTTTACTCGCGGAGAACTTAAGGGGTAGACGGAAAATTCGAGCAGAGATACTTGATGGAAGAAAAACAATTCCCGGACGCTTCTTGAGAGGCAGGTAGGAAACTTTTCGCATCATTCGCCATATCCGTGATTCAGCGCGTTGTAGTCGCGGAAATGAGTTCGCGGGGGCGGCTTATAGAGAGGATTCCTCGCTCTTTCGCCGCCGAGTTATAATTCGACCCGCTGTGTAATTTTCGTTTGTGTGTGGCCACGGATCGCGACCTCGCCGCGTCATCCCACGTAGATCCGATGACTCGATAGGATTATGATACTCGACCCGCGGCGAGGTTTTCATACAGACACGCGTGTTTTATTATACCAAAGCACCGCGCGATGCACTTTTCTCTCATTGCGATTTGATACCTCGATTATATTAGGAGATAAGACACAACGACGATGCGAGAATAGAAACCCATCATTAGGCGAAGAATTACGAGTCGAAGCGAGAAAGAGAGTGGAGGTAGGTTCGGGCAATACCTGTAACGTATGATTCGTTCGTTATCGACATGTGTTATCGCGTGTTACATGTAAATCATGTATCGCAACGATCATCCAATGATACCGTACCGAAAATATGAAAACCCGAGATCTCCGACGACACAGAGTCCGTACCGCACATATTGCTTGTTTCATCGTTACCCGGGATAAATCCGCTTTAAACACGCGCGCGTATTCTGTCATGTGCTACAGTTCGTTTAGAGGCTCGACGGCGCGTGCGGTGAAATATGCATGGGAGATTATTGAACGTTGTCAGAAACGGAAGCACCGAATTTTGATCCGAGTAAAATTGCCTCGAATAATTCTTTCACGTTAAAATCGCAGGGGGAGAGAAGAGATTACGTCGTAATACCGCGTGTTATGCAAAAAATTCGGCTATTATTGTACAACGGGGAAATTTTTAGTATTAAATATTTAGTATTAATTATTTTATTAAAAAATACTATTATTATTTTTTTTCCATAAATCGTAAATTTATATTACTAATTTTTTTTAATAGTTGGAAGAGCGAGGCCAGCTTTGTTTGCTCCATTTCGAGTTTCTTCTGAATCGATTAATGAAGAGTCACTGTGCCGCACTGTTAAATATTCGTAGTGTTTTTACGAATTATACTCAATTTGAGTCATTTTTAACCATTTTTCTAGAGTTTCACTGCTTCTCAATATGTCGTTAATTTAATTAAACTATAATAAAGTTAAAATAATACTGTTTTGTGTTAAAGTAATAAATTTCGATACACACGCGGTAATTAAAAATGTTGTTTAACTCAAGATATTGGTTTAAATTTTTCTTTAATATTGAACAGTGCACTTATACTTAAGCATGCAAATAATTTTCTAATCGCTATACTAAAAATTGGGCACAAAAATAGAACAGCGGATACTGCACAGCGAATAAAACCGCGAGCGCGCGAGTGAATATTACGCGCAGAGAACGCAGCGTCGGCTTCGGTGTATGGAAAATTGTAAATGAAAGCGCTCTTTGATCCAGCAATCTAAACGATAACGAACTTCGATCTGCAGGGTTTCGAGTACGTCGTTAAGCGCAGGTCCTTCAAATAGGGACGTGTTCCCGTTAGTTTTGCGCTACTGACACCGCTGGGTGTTTTTTTTTTTTTTTCCCCCCCCAGAAGAGCCGTACACATCCGGCCCCAGCGGCGGTGTTGACGAAACAATTGCCGCAAAAAATTGAAAAAAATTTTTTGGCACCTGTCAAAAATGCGCGGGGGCGCGTATGCGTGCGCACGCACTCCGCATTCGCGAACTGGTTCGGGTATACAGTGAATATCTTGCACAAAGCGCAAATACAGCCGCGCGGCGAGCAATCCGGCATAAACGCCCCGGTATAGCTCTTTGATGCTGGGTTCAGTGATCACCCTTCCAAATACGCACCCGCCTTCTGCCCCTCCCTCCTCTCCCCCATAGTGTTCGTATTACGATTCAACTTCACCCCAGATTCCCGCCGAATGTATATAAACTTTAATAGCCTGTTAAACGTAAATTAGAATGTATCCGCGCGTTGAAATCCGCTGCGAGTATACCGCGAGCGGTGTTCGTTCCTTATCGCGTGGCGCGCACGGTGGATAACATAAAAATGTGCGCATACGCGAGATGGACCATAAATGGATCGGATTATATACTTTATAATCCGAGCTACGTGCCCAACTACGAGGGTCGGTACGAAAGTAATGCCTTCTAATATTTTTCTTTCGAATCTGGCGCCATAGAAAATTTTGTGTTTCACTAAGTTGTCACTTGAAGTCTTTAGTTGCGTTATGTTGAATGGTGTTGTGATCAGACGTTACTGTGTCACACGAACAGTTCAGACTGGTGTGTTAGATACGCGTAACAAACAAGGGCGGTGATTGAATTTCTTACCGTGGAAGAAGTGATTCCTGATTGAAATCTATTCGTATTTCATAAAAGAATCATTGAGCGCTCATTGATCTGCTTTCTCTGCCTTATATATATATATATATATATATGTATAAACAGAAAAATACAAAAATATATATTATCCTGGAACATTAAAAGGACAGAATATCAATAGACATCTTAACATGTAGAGAGATGCAAGGTACAAGATAATGCGCGCTCGCGAATCAGTATTTTATTCAGGAGCGCTCGAGCTCGTTTATGAGAATACTAAAAGCCTGGGCATTGATACATGGAAGAATTATTACTGAATTTATGAGCGGCACATTCGGATCCTTTCGCGGGGGAGGGGGGGAAGGGAGTGATAAAAACGCGGCCGCCTCATTGCGCGAGAGCGTACTAATGGGTTTTCGATAACCAATTCGGATAATCGGGACGTACTGAAAAATCGAACGGAACCTTCGATTATACCCAATAATTACAAAGTCCCCTTATACACACATTACGCTCACCGTTACAAACTACGGCACGGTACGGCGGCCATACACACACTGGCGGCGCGCCATAAATGCGCCCCCGGGTCTTTGATGCAGCGGTCAGCGGTCCTCCAAAACGGCCACGTTGCAACCCCCTTCGTGGTCGGGAACCTCGACGTAACGGCACCCAACACCCGATCATCGTCCTCCGAATTCCCTTACACACGTTGCCTGGTTTTATATACCGGCGACGATGCCGCGCGCGAGCTTATAAACCCGAGCTTTACAATGCGGGTTCGCTCTCTCGGGTTCTCCACTCTCGCCTCGCCGTCTCTCTGCGGGCGCATCTTTGATATCCCAAATAACATTTTCCCCTACGGCGGAGCAATCCGATGAAACATGTCCGCAACGAGCGATAATGAACCGCGATATACAGGCTAGCCATCAAAACAGGCGCCGCCCGCGCCGCGCCGCGGTGAGGCTGGAAATCCGCTCGAAATATAGCACGCGCGGATCATTCCGGAGTCAGGTAATTTTCTGGAGTGCGCGCCGCGCGCGTCGTGATGTAATAAGCGTAAAGGGGGAGACGAATCTGCTTATTTGCGAAAAATGAATTTACCCGTGTTACTCGTTCCGCAAGAGACAATAAAAGAAGCGGAACGCTCATCGCGAAGATTCTTTCGTTGTCTGATATTCCGACTTGCAGTAGGGAATACTTCTCTCTCTTTCTCTTTCTCTTCCTCTCTCATTTGCGTGCCGCCTCGTCAAAGTGCATAAATTCGCGTATATTGCACGCCCGGGTTGATGTAACGGTCTTCCGCGCGTTCGGCGTGCCGATTTTATTTAGGAACGCTCTTTCCTTTTTCGAATCCGTTTTACTGACGGACATTCCCTTCGACACGTATTTGGTCGAACGAAAGAGCGTTATCTATTCAACGTAATGAATAAAACTCCATGGCCGGCTAATGGAACGAAATGGAACGTACACGTGTTGTCATAATTATTCTAGGATTCTTTTTAATACAGTCCGCTACTTCGTTTTTTCGAGTGCTGCATCTATAATTCGGTACATGACGCTCTATCGATAAAGTATATTTATTCGCGTCTCCTGATCACGGTATCTATCTCTCAGTAAGTGCTTTAACTTTTATTATTTAATTATATGCGAAATATGTCAAAAACATTATTTAGTTACCGGCGCTGTCATCCAGTCATCCAGTAGATCCGAGAAAATAAGAGAAAATGTTTTTATTTTTTTTCTTTTTTTGCTTAAATGGCCTTAATTATTCTGATTACTTTGACAATTTGATAAAACATGGCACTTTTAATTAACTATAATATTTTAAGCGATTAACTATAATATTTTAATACCTAGAAGGTTACTTTTTTTTTGTCAAAAAGCAGTCACTCTTTTACTTTTTTGGTCTGGATGCAATGGCAGCGCTGAGATACCCATAGATGCGCAGTTAAATACCCTTACAGAAATTTAATACTGCATAAGTGATTATTTGGTTAGTGATTAATCACTTACTTTTGAGTATTAAAAGCACTGTTTTTAATGCTTTTAATACTCAAAATAAGTAATTAATCACTAACCAAATAAATAACCACTTATAGTATTCACTTATAGTATTAAATTTTTGTAAGGGTATTTTTTTCAATAATTTCTAAATAATTTCTAAATATAATTTCTAAATATCATCATAAGTATTCTGGTTTTGCTCATTTATATATTTTTCGCGAATACTCACATTTGCAGGATTTTCTTTAACATGCTCTAAGAAATGTTTTGTTGTACGTATTATATTTTACGTGTCGGGTTGCATAATATGACTTCTCGTCGCGTGCGTACCCACGCATGTTCGCGCATGCATGCGTGCATTATATATACATATATATCTCTTCTTCTCTCCGGAGAGAACTACTTTTCGACGGTAACGTAGCACGGAAAGCTCAAACGAGTTTTATGGCGACCTATCTTCATGCACCACCTACGCGCCCATGCCACGCGCAAGGCAAGGTGCATCGACATGTCGATACTACCTGCTGTTACTATCGAATCTCGCGTCTTCCCGCCGCACGGTATATCGCTCCCGGCTGCCATTGCCGCGAGATAAACCTCTGGAAATTGGATTTACATGACGCGGATTAGGATAACCGAATCTGATAGGCCGACTCCCCCTGTCTGTCGCATCATTGGAAATGTATTCCGGGTATTCTCTGGCACGAGCTGTTATACTATCGAATGTGTAAGATACGAAACGAGAAGATACAGACGTCGCGCAGGAAATTCGGCGGCGCTTTATTATCTCGCGTGTCTGCACGCAGCTAGAAGCATTGTTGAATTTTGTACCTCGGACATGACGCCAGATCAAAAATCACGTCGACAAGTCTGATTATTTTCCAATTAAATCGGTACGATTGTCTAGTCTTCTAGTTTTCATATTCTTTTCTTTCTCAAGCTTGTATTACATAACACATTGAAAATGTACGCATTGTCGAATAACAGACGTTCCTCTTAAGAATATTAAATTTTTTGACATGAGGATTTTTGCAGGCAAACTTATTCTATATTCTTATTATTAGATGCATTCACCGAAAGCAAGTACAAAGAAACTTGCTTTATCGCTCACAAACTCGGTAACTCGGTAACTTCTATACAGGGCCGACGCTTACAAGCTGTTACATGTGGTTTCGCCGCTATACTCTTTAACAATATCAACTTTACGCGATATGATGTATCCCCCGTTTACAATTCCAGCGGAATACGGCGCACACAGAATTCCTCGACAAATTACTCGGGTCCGCCAAGTCCGGCCGTGGACTCTGCGTAAGCCGGGATCGGGGAGGGGGGGCAGGGAGAGAGAAAGGCATCCGCGGGCGTGCTTGCAGCAGTAACGGAGTCCAGCGTCCACTTAAGAACCTTCCCCAGGAATTATTCAACATTAATCGAAACTTACGGAATTTCAGATTATCCGTCGCGCCGTCGTGGCCGCGTCATCGTCGTCGTCGTCGTTGCCGGATATTCGGAATTTCAAATGGACCGTGACTTACGAATATTCAACAGGCACTTCGCACACACACGACGCAAAAGCGTTTGCACACGATATTGTTTAGACAATCGCGCTGCGCTTACCCGACTCGACGTCAGCATTTACGCTGCGAAATCCGATTCTCGTACGCGCTGGATATCTTCGCGAATCGCTATTCTTCTTCGCGAAGAAGAAACGGATCGGCGCGCGGCTCTCTTCCTTCTCCATTCACCAATGGATCGCGACTCGCGCGTTGACGCGAAAAATGATATTTTTACGTGGACTTTTGTAAAAAAAAAAGAAAGAAAGAAAGAAAAAAACACGAAGGGAAGAAAGAACGGATCGTGAAGTCAAGCCCGGCGAACGAGCAGAAGTACCTATATTGTATGGATGCAATCTCGATACACACTCTTTCCACTGACAAAAAAAGCCCGCGCGATCACGGATAATACCTCGGATAATAAGTGATTTATGGTCCAGATCATATACTCTATCGAACTTTAGGGACACATTAAACTTTTATAACGTTCTCAAAAGTATAACGGTCTTTCGTGATACTTCCAACCGCGCGCGCGCGGAGAACGATCCGCACTCTACTTTGTCGGTAAATCTTCTTCGAGCGAGCGGTGAGGTTTTCGAGAGTCGGCTCTATCCATCAACGTCGCGCGGCGCACACGGCATCCATTTTACCTAATATCCACTAGCGTAATCCGTTTTATTTCATATCAGCCCGCGCTCTACTCACTTAACCGTAGCAGAAATCATTTTTTCCGCGCGGCGCGATCGCGGTCGCAGTTAATCACACAAATACGACGATCAATATTGGAATCGATTTCGGGCGCGCGCGCGCGCGCGCGATTTTACGACCGCGATCTCCATCGACCCCAATTTCGCTTCGGGGGAGCGGCGCAAGTATAAGGGCCCGGCATTCCGTGACGACGAAATTCCTTTCCTGTCAGGTCGTCGTCCGTGAATTTACGGGCCACGAAAGTAGTCAGACCCTGAAAAATGCTATCCGCGGTCAAAAATTTACGGGCATGCGATGCGGTTGTTCAGGAGGTGAAAAAGTAGCTCGGGAGAGGCGAAATAGGAATTTTGCCGTTGCGAAATATGTACTGTGTTTTTCCCCCCTTTCACGCCGACGAGAGACACTCATGCGCGTAATACGTATGATAAATTTCACTCGAGCTGGCTTATTCACCGTGTAATCCGTATATACCCTTACCGTTCGCGGCTTAGGGTTATTTATTAATAAACAATTCCTTCGATTAACTGCAGCAACCTGCATTACTTTCACGCAGTTATTCGTATCTGCTTGCATATGTGTGTTCTATATAGGATAAGCCTAAGTACATTTAGGAGGTAATGCTTGGAAAAAAAGGAGTTGTAAAATATGGACAACTAACATTTTTTTGTTGCGAGAGCTATATTTTTTAGTAATAGTAGCAAAATATTTTGCTACTATTACTAAAAATATTCTCTCGCAGCAAAAAAATGTTAATTGTCTATGTTTTACGAATAGATTTGCTACGGTAGCTAATTTCTCCTCTGTAGCTCTTCATGTAAGAGTCACATTTCTCAGATTTGGTTGTATTGGTGTATTGGTGTACCCAAGACTTTTGCTATACTTTCGCTCGTATAACCTCAAAGTTAATTAACTAATGTTTATTATTGAATACTATTTAAAAAGTGACAGTGACTGAAGTGAAATAAAAATAAAAAAAATAGTCATGTCTTAATATATATACTATTTCTTTTGTTAAGTGTATTTATACCTTTATTTATAGATGTCTTGATGCCTGCCCCCCCGACCAGCGGCACTCGCTTCGCTCGTGCCGCAAATGTCGGGGGCAGGCATCAATGTCTTATTAATATATACATATCATTGTTCCGTACTTTCGACCGGGTAGCAAGAAAAATAGTATACACCACACGGGCCGAAAGTGTGAGAGCCCTGAACTGCGCGCCATCATGCCCTCGGCTTCGCCTCGGGCATTATGGCGCGCGGTGCAGGAATCTCACACTTTCTGCCCTTGTAGTGTAATATACTATTCCGTGTTTCTGAACCAATTGTGAGACAAATAGCTC
The DNA here is from genome assembly GCA_030770225.1 of Temnothorax unifasciatus. Classification (NCBI taxonomy): domain Eukaryota; kingdom Metazoa; phylum Arthropoda; class Insecta; order Hymenoptera; family Formicidae; genus Temnothorax; species Temnothorax unifasciatus. The sequence goes on from JASTWK010000582.1 coordinate 59,363, forward strand.
AAATGAAGGTTTGTCTTTAATGACTTTATTTTGGAGATACAGTGTTCAATAAAAAAAAATTAAATACTCTTTGAGTACTCATTACGCACACCGAGTTTTATAAAAAATCTTAACGCATTTCAGAAATATTAAGAAAAATACATTTTTTTTACAAACGCACTGTATCTCCGAAACGAAGCCGTTAAGGACAAAGCTTTATTTGAGCTTTTTCTTCTCAAAATTGGTTCAGGAATCATCTCCTGAATTTTCTCGCTATACTTAAGGATCACCTTGTATTAATGCTCAGAAGTATAACACTCGGAATATCTTTATGTGTTTTCGGATTACAGGTGTTTTCACAAGTTGACATACTCTTCAGTATTGGCGGGAAATACTACACAGGGGAACCCATTACCTACACGTACATGGAAGACAAGATCTTCGAGACTTCTCGAAACATCACGATCAAGCTTCATCACCGAGTCGGGAAATTCGTTAAGCTGAGACTGCATTTCTCGGATCGATGGATCATGGTCAGCGAAGTAACCTTCGATTCTGGTGAGACAATTAATTGTATCCCGCAAAATATTTTGCTTTGTACACTTTTCGTAAAAATGTGGGCATATGTTATCTTTCTGCAAGTCCTTTCAGTAAATAATTCCTCATCAATTATGGAATCTACGTTTTTACAGACATTTAATTATTATTAGAGAGAATTAATATTACAGAGAACAGCAAAACTTTCCCCTTAAAAACAATTCTTTCTCTCTTTAAACACAAGACAGAGAATCTTTTTAAATGGACAATAATTTTCCGTCTTTCTAGTTTCAAGAAAGAAATAATAACGCCTAATGAAATCGTCAAAATGTAAGAAGCGTACCAATTTAGAAAATTGTGCATTATCTTTGAACGCAAAGTCAGCGAAAACGCGCGCAGCGTTTTTCCCTTAAGGAATTTATGAAACTTTATTCCGCAGTCCACTCACGCGCGCGCACCGTTTGATACAAACGGTACAGTTTAAATTCAATGTTTCCAAATCTCCATAATATGTGATCGAAGCAACTAGGGCAATAGAAATTTATTCGTTCGATGTTTCACGAGCGGGAGTGGGAATGGGGGGGGGGAGAGGAGGAGGGAGGAAGAATGACGAAGTTAAAAAGAGATGCCGCGCGATCCGTCATTTAATTTCACTGAATCCATCATCTCTCGTCCATCGTCCATCCGTCCCGTGACAGCTACCCCCAGCAGGACGTGCCGGTCGAAATTCCGGAATACATTAAAACCCTCGAACGAGGATATATTTCCACGCTGATCCGCGCGGCCATAACGGACAAAAACAATGGCCGGGGGGGAAAAAAGAGCCGTAGGACATCGCGTCGCGGCGTAACTAGAGACGAAAATTTCTGCTCGTGACGCGAAATCGTTTCGTGATACAGGCCTTCACCGTAGTTGGCAAGGACGGCGCGGCGGGGAAGAGATGGCCGATGGAGAATGTATTTTCTTTTTGCGATTCCGCTATTTCATTCCAATTCGGCGCAACCGAACCGCCGCGCCGTAACCCACCTTCCGCGCCATCCCACTTGCCTCTCTTTCTCTCTTTCTATCTCTCCGTCTTTGCTCCCTCGGCTACCGATTGCTGCCTGTCAATCATCGAAAAAATAAATCTCGAAGTTGATTTAAACCGATACGTGCGGTAATTGACAATGGCTTATCGTATATCTGCCAGGCAGCGATTTCAAAACGGACGGTGCTCGCGGGGTGGAGAGAGAGAGAGAGAGAAAGAGAGAGAGAGAGGTGCATGCAAATAAATAATCTATATCGTGTCTCCTTACGCGGCATCTCTTCCCGGTTTTGACATCACGCGTACAGTAAAGTCGACTGTGATTCGATTTAACGTTCACTTGATGGAAATCGACTTCCCTCCTCTCGCGCGATCGACTTCCTGAGGGAAAGAAACGCTGCGTGGCGTGAACGTTAAGCCCGGTCTACATAGGCCGCGGTTTGCAAGACGCAAGTCACTGAAAACACACGCACAGTTTACACATGTCAATCTAACATCTATACACAGAGAGGTTAGATTGACATGTAGACTGTGCGTGTGTCTTGCGTTTTGCAAAACTGCGGCCTATGTAGACCGAGCTTTAGACAGAGGAGACGGCGCTTTATCAGCGCAGATATAAATCGCGGGATATGTTTCCATATCGAGTGTGCGCGATTTTCTCAAAAGCGACTTTCGCCTCGTCCCACCGTTCTCGCATTCCGCCTGATTTAACACGGATTCGATGGGAATCGCATCTTACGAGGAGTTTATACGCATTTACAGGACGATGCGACTGCCGAATAAAAAGGATTTATAATCAAGATAGAGTAGAGAGAATGCAGGGGACATACGTATATTACTGACATCGTACAAATTGTAAATTGCGTAATGTATTTCGCAGTTGTCTATTTTGCACAAAACTATCGCGGGTAACATTACATATATATAGGTAATACATCGCACATTATCTCAAATAATCTCAAATTGAAATTAAAAACGACAATTCTGGGACAATTCCGGGACAGCTTGAATAATAGAACCAAGAGAGTGATATTACGAGAATGTTAAAACTAGGCAATCAGGTCATGATATTTCAATCTTTGAAATAATTCAATATGAGCGAAACTGTACGCTCCATCGATTTACATAACACTCACATTTACACAATTGAGAAGTCACAAATGTAAAAAAATAATACAGTTGGGTCATCGAACAATTAGGTCAAAACGTTGCGAAGCTGCGAAATTATTCTTTACCTCTTCAAGTCTCTCTCTCTCTGTCCTATCGTAAAACATTTTTTTTATAAAAAAAAAAGATAATCTCTCTGCAAACGAATGGAACAAACGACCATGACTAAACTCCGTTTTTATAGTCGCATTTATAGCTCGCTGCAAAACTCCACTGAAATCAGTCATAGAGATACGGTTCAATAAATAAAACGTAAAAATTGATTTTCGATACATTACAATCGGGATTCAGTTTAAGAATTCCGATGTCACGAGACATAGCGTGAATTTTATTTCTCGCGGTTTAGTGTCCGATTCTTGAGAGAAGCTCGAACGTATATAAATAGTTTTGAATTCTGCAAATCAATAATCAATACACGCTCGGTATAACATGGCTTCTCATTACACGAATACTACGAAAGCGTAAATTTATTTTACTAAAACGACATAAATATGATAAATATACCGTAGAAAAATTGTCGAAGCGCTGCTTGCCGAGCCTGATTTGTAAAAAAACGTGTAGTAATTCTACGAGCGATGTCGCGTATTACGATACGCAGCAAACGTGTAGCGGAAACGCGACACAAAGGTGGGAGATCGCGATCATCCCTCATCCTTTAAAGTCACCCTTCAATTTCCCCTGACAAAAGAAGAGCTTTCGCACGGAAACGCACACGAGCTTTCGCGCAGGTGAGCAAGTCATCGAACGGCAATGACGGTACGAAATTTTCGATAAATCCGATACATCGTTCGTGACAAGGGTAACTTTAGAGGGCTTTTATATCGCCAAAAACTTCCATTCATGATAGACCGCTAATGACACGGAACTCGCTTTTTCCGCTCGATTCGCGCGTAGAATTCTTTGTTAATCGTACCGCGTAACTCTCTATAGACAACATAACAACACGAGTTTTTAAACCGTTTTAAACACGTTCTACTATCTCCGCTGTACTTTTACTCTGTTGAGAAAAAATTTCAATATAGAAAATAAATGACGAATAATCTCTGAGAAAAATAAAGACGGTTATAACCCATTTTGGGGTTCACGATTGCGCGTAACTAAAAATCGTAATTAGCTATTCTATCTATTTCAAAGATTTTTAAGTTATACTAGTCAATTCTCTCAATTATTTCTGTCGATATTCAGTTACGCAAAGATAATTTTCACTTAAGGGACACTAACCATAATGTTGATTAGGGTTACGATATCCAAATAATTTGATTGACTATAATCGTGGGCCCCAAAGTGGATTATAACCGTCTTTATTTTTCCCAGAGATGCGAATATGCGATGCGCAAGAAATTCGGATTGATACAAGTGTCGAAGGAAGATGGAAAGCGTTCGTTAATTAGAAGAATTATATTTGCATTATACATAGGTATATATTTGTATATATAAATTATAAGTCTAAAGAGATCACGTACTAATGGCGTTTTTCGAGCGGAAGGAAAATTAACCGAGAGAGAGAAGGTGACTAAAATTCAGAAATGTGCTGAGGAAACCGTAATCTTCGCATTGTAATGAGAAATTACGCGACGAACTAATGGGAGATAAGAACATCCCCGCTCTTATTCAAGGTATTTACGTACAAAGGGTCGTTTGTCGAGAGGACTTAGCGACGTAGCGACGAGATCATAAAGCGGGCACGAAACTCTTTGGCCGCCTTCCTTCTGCTCCGCGCTCTTTTTTCCACGTCAAAGGAGTATATGCAAAAATGCATGCCAGACGGCGCTTTCGCAGGCGCATAAAATGCATTGCAAATCGCAATAAGAACAATGACGTTAACATGCAAAATACCCATTTAACAGTTCCCCAACGCGGTCATTACGGTAATTTAATTATCCGATCGATTCTAGTGCGTGTTGAACTACTGGGTATACCGTGTTGTTTGCCTACAACACAAATCGCTTTATAATTAAGAAGAAACTTTCCGAGACCTGCCATACACGCCGGGAACAAATAATACAGCAAGCTCGTTGCGGTAACGAACACACGGACAATCAATATTAATATAGTTATACTTCACAATCGCGAATTGTCATCGACTGCGCTTGATGGCGATGAATCTCGTACATATATATAAACACAAAGGAAATTTAATAGGAATCACCATTCTCTCTCGTCTCTTTCAGCGACATTTAATGGTGGACGCGCAAATGCGATATTCTCCGAATTATGGATTATAATTGAAAGCCCGAATTACACCGATAATGATCACCATCGGGGAACGTCCGTCATTGTTCAAAGTATCCGTTGATAACAACCTCGGAAGGAGCGTCTCACGGAAGAAACTCGTACGCTTCCGGCGGGATGTACTCATAGATAACTATGAGCTATTACTCGATAATGATGTAACTAGGAAGCTTCCATAAAAGAGCATCCTGCCCTCGTTCAAGATATTCGCGTATAGAGGGTTGTTTGTCAAGCGGATTTGCCAACAAGATCACATAAACCGAGCGAGGGAATCTGAAACTCTTTGCCCCTAGTACATTCATAATGTTCCTACGCCTTGTACGTCATAATATGCCATCGAAATACGCGTCTTTCAGGGCGGTTCGGTATATAGATGAAAGACTTAATGTCATGAGAAGAATATTGCACAAAATCCATTAATTGATGTAAGAATCGAAAGAGCCTTTTACGGAAAAAAGAAAACTTATATATTTGCTAACAACGTGCTTACTGAGGAAATTTTATTAACGTTAAATTTTACATGTAATATCTTAACGCTATTGTAGCATTAAAAGATGATAATTTTTGGTGGTTTTTTAATGCCGCAAAATATCTCGATTATTTTTTTTTTTTTCATAAGTTCAATATTTTAATATAATTTTAAAACTACATTTTAAAGATTCGTGCACGGAAAAAAGGATTAGCTACTATAGCTAAAATAGTCGTAAAATAGGGATAACATTTAATATTTTTTGCAGCAAGAGCTATATTTTTTGCAGCGAGAGCTATAGTTTAGCAATAGTAGCAAAACCTTTTGTTCTCGCTGCAAAAACTGTTAGTTATCCATACATTACGACTATTTTAGCTATAGTAGCTAATCTTTTTTTTCCGTGTGGAATTGATGCATCTTACAAGTTCGGTAAGTGCGACGAATCGCGCAACCTGCACGTTCGATGCAGCGATCCATCGTAATAGTGCCTCGTTCAATCTTCGTTTCAACAGTTCGGTCGTACGATCTTTGGTCGAACGATAACCGAGGACCACCCTCGGAGAGCCAGCCCAGCTCGATGGATAATTCCTCGCGAATCTCTCTCTCTCGTGTACGCAGCGTGATATCGCATGTGCGTCGAATCGCCCCGAATTCGTTTATGAAAAGGACACATACAGCCTCGAAAAGGGCTGGCTGCGGGACAGACAGGAGGGACCGGCGGGAGGCAGCGGACCAGCGGAAGACGAAGAAAAATGATACAGGCTAACGACACATCCAACGAGTATGACCGTCCCGTGACGGATGTTTGCAAATTACGACTCGTGTCCGCGAGGGAGGAAATCATATTCCTCGGTGGGATTTCGAGTTTCATTGTGGGGGTTTTCGCAAGGTCGCGCGGGATCGGAAGGGAAGGGTTCCGGTAGCATGTCATTATGATATTTCAAACGAATGCCCGCAGCACGACGGGCTATGAAACGACATTACGAAGATGTAGGTATCCGTTTCTCATACGGGAATGACAAGACTTTTCCGTGATTACCCTCTGATATCACAACTTCTCTCGCGTTGAAAAGTAGATGTTATGGTATTGTGGTTGACGTTATGACGTACCTTTGTTATGCAAGTAGCAATAGTAAACGTGAACAATTATTAATATTTGTTACACGCATTTTTAAAGCTAGATCTTCTTCCAACATTTTCAAAAAAAAAATGGAACGATATAAAATATCTCCAGATATAAATTACATTGTACTATACAGTTATCAAGTAAATTATGTCAAACTGCGATTCTCCTCTTAATTATTCATTCATAAGGAGAAAAAAAATTTTGTTTCAAACTTACAAATATTTTATGCCTCGAGCATTTGACGAGTGACCCTCTTTATGAGAGAGAGTCAACGAGGACTTTCATCAAATCGGATCCGCGATCCTCGAGACTTATAGATATTCGCGCGGCTCTGTCGCGCCCGAACACAAAAGGAACTCGTTAAAAGTTTATCGACCATCGTTCGTATATTTTCTCGCAATTTACCGGGCGAGTGATATATATATCGTCCGATTCCGCCCTGAGAAAGATAGATAATGGATGCATCTCCGGATGCAGTCGGAGGAGAGAAGATAATGGATGCACCTCCCGCGGCCTCTTCCTCTTCGCGTACGGGGTCCTGCAAGGATTTCCAACCCCATCACCCGCCCCTTCTCCCCTCGCCCCAATGTCGACAGACATAATTGGACAAAGAAATACGAGGAGACTGGCCATGGATTTCCTCCGTGGAGCCAAAGTCACCGTCTCTTTTTCTCTTCTTTCTCTCCTTCTTCTCTTTCTCGCATATGCCACGTCGTTTTCCGCCTCCTCTATCCCGATTATTCAGTCCGTTGTAAAAATGAATTCACCGCCGACGATCGGTCATGCCGGAGGTTTCCTTAAATATTCTAAATATTGTCCCCCCCCCCCCCCGTCCCGATATATCACGAGCTCTTACATCCGGCGATTCGTCGCTTCGAGCGTTATCGGAGGGAGCATTCCCTTCATCTGGCTAACTTAATGCGCTCTCTCTTCCAGGTAGTCGATTATTAATTGACAAAGGCGGGAGCGACGCGAAAAATGTACTTAAACTTGGCTCGTTAATATTATCCTTATGGACTCCGCCGCTCTGCGTAAAGGCTCCGCGGCGCTCCTGGCGGCGAAGTTAATTTATCCTTATCGGACGGGGATTATTACCGCGTAATTATTCGGCGTTCTTGCGCGGCTTTGTAGACCGAAGTATCGTGGCAACCGATAACGACTAGCCGAGCGCGGAGCCAACGGCGTTGCTTGCGCTTATTTTTAAACAGACAGAATCATTGTAAACCGTCCAGTTTATCGATCGCAGTGTTTATCGGAAAACAACATCAGCGTTGTTTTGAAACTTTAACTCGCAATATCTAGTTTCATCCATATTATGCTCTTATTTCATTTTATTGTTCTTGAACGTATTAGTAACGGTTATCTAATTCCCAGTTAAGATACTTACCTCTCGATTAACGGTTTTACGAATATCCTCACGTTATCTGTGTGCGAAGGAAATAGAACGCTGTAGTAATGTCGCGAGTTTAAGGATTAACTCGTGCATGGCGGGTTTCGAAAATACTGACCTACTGACAACCGCATATTATTCCGCGCGTTATTTAGCGAGCGAACCCACGGCACGGTGGCGGCCCAAAAACAATGCTCCATCCAACCCGGTTATTCGATGCCGGAGGAATAAAATATAAAACGAGTCAGCCGCGAGCGAACGAAAAGCGGCAACCGATTGCCGGTGACATATTTGACGTGATCGGAACACCGGCGGTGATCTCGTCGGACAATCGGGCTTATCCCACGTTGACGAGATCGCCGCCACGATTAAGGTCTCTGGATCGGGAGCGAGGTCACGAGCGGAGTCAAGCAGCTTCGCTGCTGCACCGTCATTTCGAACGGTAAATCAACGGGGTTAAAAAAGTAGCGGGGCGATGCCGGCGCGGCGGCGTGGCGCGGCGTAGAGAAACTCACCGGGCACACAAGATCAAGGCGCGCATTAGTTGCATTTGACGTTGAAGCGTCAGCTGCATCCGCGTCGCGTCGCGTTGCGTCGCGTCGTACCGCGCACATTTGCATGTGCACCGTGTCGTCGTCGTCGTCGTCGTCGTCGTCGATGTCCATGTCTTGTCAGCGTCGAATCCACGCTCGACTAAGCTGCAAAAGAGACGCGAACACGTGCGATATGACGATGAGTCTCGGATTCCATGCGTTTTCTCTCTTCTACCGTCGCGTCGTTCGATTTTCCTCATTGTTACTTTTTCCTTTTCTTGTAAAAAGAACACGGAAAGAAAGAAAACTTGCGTATTCTCTGACAATGTTTTATGTGCAAGATTGGCGTAATTTACCGATCCACCTGTTACGATCAGTTAACATGATCAATCGTAAATCTAGTTAAATACAATCTTTGTACACAGTGTAAATGCATATGCACTACCGCTCAAAAGTATTTGCCACGCCAGAAAAAAATAGAAAAAGTTCTAGTTTTTTGCAGCAAACTTAATGTAAAGTAGAGATTATTGCATGGCATGTACTCATTGTTACCTTATACATAACTGTTATGTTATGTTGTTATCCTTTAATTCCTTACTTCCTAATTTCATGTAATTATTTTGCGCACGGAAAATCTCAAATAATAAATACATTTTCCGACATCATCACGTTGATGTATTTAATAAGCCAAAAATCAATTACAAAATTCAGGATGCCAAAAACTGTGTAAGCCCGTAATAAAAAAACGTGATGGCCACATTAATAAGGCAAAAATTTAAAATGATGTTATTTTCTTGTCAAATCATTGTTTAACATTATTTAAATAACATGTAACTACCTATGCAATAAAGACATGTAGCAAATTATTGATTTTTTCATTAACATTTTATTAATAAACTCATCTCTGATCAAATTTCTTTAAGATGGCAAATACTTTTGAGAGGTAGTGTTTATCTTTCTTTCTTTTTATATATATTGTTTTGAGATGATAGATTAATCGCAGTACGACGTAATGCTATAATTAAACGGATAATCGATATTGTGCGGGCTTCACAATACTTTTTAAAATATTTATTCGAGGTAAAAGCACACTTATATCGGATGGTTAAATGCAAATTTCATCTGTTTCCTTTTTTTCGATTTCAATCGAAGATAATGGCAAACTAATCGCCAAGATCATCTTGATATGTTGAGACAAATTTGCAACATATATTTCTTTCCCTTTTCTGACAACAGATTTGAGTGCATCTTATAATTTTTCTTATATCATAAATGCTTTTTCTCATATTTTAAACCTATAAGCGAAACTAAATTAGTAACAGACATTTTAAATCGAAATGTAAAGGTGCCAATTCATGGGACGCTGAAAAACAGCGTTGAGCGTCGTCACGTGACATCACTATGATGCCAGCGTCAAGAAAGAGAAGTTGGATTTTTTCAACTTCAAGCGTCAAAGCCAAAGCAGCGCAAAGACGTCTAGTCGAATTTTTGACGCTGTTTTCCTTTTCATGAATTTCAATTGACGCCGGCGTCAATTGTGGTCATGCGATCTTTTTGACCCTGAAAATGAGCGTCGAACGTCAGCATAAAAAGGCACTTTTTTAAAGTAAGATAAATGTTTTAAACAATGTAATATTATATTTTGTTATGTATTCGATACAGTAAACAATATCATATGTTTTATAAATATCAATTGTCAACGTAAGATATTATAATAATACTTGTTATTTTTTTCGGTTGCTAGAGAATTTTGGTTACTAATACTAATACTAATACTAATACTAATACTGGAATTACTAATCTACCCTTGTGAAAAAAATGTTGCTCAAATCCGATTTAATATTTCCGCAAATATAAGCGCTATAGAATTCTTTATTCGCGACTACGAAATCTCTTTTCGATTACCAGCACGCATGTGAAAATATTCCGTCACACGACGAATTCCATGGGATAAGCTTCATTCGCATAAACGCGAATACGAGACTCACAGGGATGATCATTCTTCCCGCATTTTTATCTCTTACCGCCAACAATTCGTCAACATTTTAAACACGAGTTTCTGCATCATCGATATCGCAACCGCGCGCGGTCAAATTTTGTGAGATCGCGCGGTGATATATCTTGACACCGGCGGCAGAGAGAGCCTCCTTTTTTCAATTCAAATCCACACGACCACCTGCCGGCGCAAAGAATGTTTAATATCAGATTTCATGCGGGTATGCGTTGAGAAAACGGGCCTTTCGTCGGGGGTCGTCCCGCCGCGCCGCGGCCGTCATGACTGATGCCCGGCCAGCCATATCAAACGCGACAACGGCTTTGTTTCCGTCCGGCGTAAATCCCGCCGGGAATTCCGCGACGGAATACCGCACGCGCGCGAAGATTCCGAGGTTGCGAGAGAGAGAGAGCCCAGCAACGAAGCTCCTCCGGCGTGGTTTCTCCTTTCGGATCTCCCGTCATCTCTCCGGCTGGTCTCCCTTCGCGCTCCTGCGTACGTTACGCTTCGTCCTTCTAGGTAGCCGTTTCTCGGATCACGACGACGACGACGACGACTCACAAAGCGCGCGCGTCGGGATTGCATCCGAAGAAATTTATATTCCTGGGCTTGGATATTCCAGGACGACTCGCGCGGAAAATCCGGGGACGGGTGACGAGTTATGCTTTCTTCTCGAGAGACGTATCTCTCCCTTCTCTCTTCCTCTCGCGAAAATAAGTATGCGTACGCCGCGTGCGTCGCGTTTTTCTTAAATTAGAATCTTGCCGCGACGCGATGCGGACGTTCCAACGTTCCTGCAGGAACGTCTTTGCGGGATATCGAAAGTATGTTTAATATAATTGAAAATAATATGTAAACGCGATAACGCTGGGTATCCTAAAATTGTGACGTACCTCGAAAATGAATTCGAAATTTCTAGGGAATTAAAAGCATGTCAGTTCTCTTTTAATAAAACGGTATCTTGAATTATAGCGATTATAGCTAAAACATTTTAAACGGAAATAATTTTAACCCTTCTACAGTCGCGGTTTAAAAGTTAAAACATAAATGATCGCATAGGATGTATTGTTCACGTCATGTAAAATATGCAATATGTGGCACAAATCATTAATATTTTTTACTTTTTTAAAATATACTTAACAATTGGACATATATTTAGAAAACTTTAACGTTTTTATATCGATCTTGAGATGTTTAATTTATGGAAACATGGACACATTTTTTTAAAGTAAGCACTAAATTCGCAAGTTTGGCTGTATTTATAATTATGTAGAAAATAATACGTTTTTAACTATAAAAACTTTTTTTAACTGTTATATAAAGGAGAAGAATATTTATTTATTATCTTAATTTATATATTAATTTAAAAAACAGAACATTTTTTGTTAATCATAGTTTGCATATTTAGAAGTTATGTAAAATTATTGTAAATTACAAATACAAAATTTTTATTAGGAAAAAAATAAAATAAACATAGAATTTAAAAGTAAGTTAAAAATTGTAATAAAAATTATATATTGCTTTAGAAACCGAACATTTTCCATACATACATGTTGATTGTAGTTTATCTTTCCAAAATCTGTAAAATTGTTTAAAAATATATATAATATAAAATTTTTATAGAAAAAGATAATAAAATAACAGATATACTTACAAGGAAACCTACGAAAGTGTCCCCTTCTGATTTTGATGAGCTTTTAGTATGCATGTTGTTCTCCAGATGAAAATAAGGAACATATTTTTTCTTCCTCATAGAGGAAGCTTTGTTTTCATAAATTTTTGTTTTCGTATATGGACTTTTGATCGCATATAAAGCTAGGTCTAATCAACCAAATTTTAAAGAATTATATATGAAATAGGGGTAGAAAAAACCGAAGAAAAAATTGTTTTTTAGTTTTTAATGCCAATGTGTTCAGAATGTTCTAAAACGTCGGAAAATAGCAATTTTAAAAAATGTTTGTATGTGTGTGTGTATGTGTGTGTCAAATTTACCGAAATTTCTATAACTCAAGAACTGATTAACCAAATCTTAAAAAATTATATATAAAATAGGGGTAGAAAAAACTGAAGAATATAATAGAATTAGAAAAATTGCTAATTAATATTTAAAATATTTAAAATTTTTGACGCGCAAAAATTTTACTTTTGACCTCCGAAAACACGTTTACCTTAATGAAAATCACATGGCATATATTCTCACTAAACTCCGTTAGTCACATAGGCACCATAAGTAGTGTTTAGAATATTAATGGCGAGTTCACACAACATATAGATTTCGCGATAATTGTAGTGACGACTCCACTCCGGGGTCTTCTTTACTCTTCAAACCGTTCAACCTTTGTTTAAAACATTTTTTTCTATACGAATTTTTTTCTTTTTTTTTAAATAATTTCAGCCAGAAAAAAAACCGATTTTTTTCAAAGATGTTTTACCCCCTAACACGCATATGGGCACATATAAAAAAATATGTGTTTCTTATTTTTATCTAGAGAACAACATACTAAAAGCTCATCAAAATCGGAGAGGAACACTTCCGTAGGTTTCTTTGTTAGTAACAAAATCGTAATTATTACAAAAATAAAAGAAATAAACGAAAAGTTAATTTCACTTTGAATGAATAAATTTTCAATCATCTCTCTTACTTATTTCTATATGTGTGTATGTTATACATTTCTCGCATATAGATTTTAATAATTCATTCACATAAACCTTCCGTGCAGCCTATAAAGTAAAAAAAATATGAAAACACAAATGAAACCATGCTATGTAAATATTACAATGTAACGACATTGAAGTTATATCATATGTTTTAATATGACAGGTTACCATATCAAATAAATATACATTCAATGGCAGAGACACTTACCGTAATCATGTATTTTCTATTCTTCGTTGTACAGATTATGTCGCGTGGGGTGTGTACTATATCCCAGTCTAGTTTGCAATGTTTTTTTTGTGTAATTACAAGCTGAATGCGAAGTGACTCGGAAGAAGTTAATTACGTTCCTGGAAAGGCACTGAGAATAGCAGCACTCGCACATGCCATATTCACGAGTTACATAAAATGGTGTGGGATGGATCCTACACCTTCTACACGTCTGTCGATATGTTGTAAATTGTGGCAGAATGTTCTTCAAATTCGAGTGGGGATTAATAAAATATTTCGTTATTTAACAATTACTAAAATATTTAACGGTGAAAGACGAGAAAGCTATAGCAGTAACGGCTTTCCGTCAAATTTTTATCAAGTTGGAATCGATTCCAAGTTACATAAACCGTCAATAAAATGTATATCGTTACGAGCTTATTAGTCGATTAAGCAAACATCGCCGGCAGCAGAATTTAATTTCTCCTCACATTCAGCATATATCTGCCTGGAAATTATATTTGTTAAATGAATTGTTAGTTGTTACCAATTAAAAAGATGCCAATTACCGTTGTTTATAGAATATTAAATTATTTGATAAATGAAATAACGTGCACCCAGGAAGAGTTACTAAAACTACCGACGTTCATAATGTGCTTTATTTGATTTAGTAATATATGCGAAACGTCGACATATAAATATACACCGGTAGAAATCGTGATTATGCTAACGCGTTTAATTAATCAATTTAATTAATTGCTCCTTGGCCCGCAATATGCGCAATTTTAACGGAAAACACGTTGTTCCGAAACTTTAGGAAATAGCGGGGGTTAGAAGGATAATCCGACCCAATCTTGCAGAAATTGCATCAAAACGAAGTTATTTTACTGCGCGTAAAACGACGAAGTGGAGTTTTCGTAGCGCGCTCCCGCGCGTAAAAAAATTCGAGCAAGAACTCGCTGGTGAATTCTGCACATGCGAATGCTGCAACAAAAAGGCTCCAACGGCAAACTAGGGAGGCTACACGCCGTGAATCCGTGCACCACACGTTGCTCCCGTGTGCGTAATTCTTTTTCGTTTCTTCCTGTGTATGTTATTTCTTGTTCTGTCGGCCGCGCCGCGCCGGGCGAGCGAAATGCAACGACAGAAACGGGGTGACACCCCGTATTCGACGAAATGACGGCGCATGTCGACCGTGACGAAAATGGGATTTAAAAATCGTCGAGCGTATCGAGAGGTAATAATTCAGGTAAAAAGTAATAATTCAAGTATTTGAATAGAGACGAGTCAGAAGGGGGATTATCTTCGACGCGTCCAAGTGTTAATCTTGTAAAATGAAAAATCGAGACAGATAAAGCATAAATAATGGAACGTGCACATATGAGGCGTGTATACTATCAATTTTCGCATGAAAAATAATCCTTATCTCTAACGCAATAATCCTTATCTCTCCCTCTCCCTCTCTTTCTTTCCCCCCTCTCTCCCCCCTCTCTCTCTCTCTTTCTCTCTCTCTTTCTCTCTCCCCATAATTATGGCAAGATGAAACGTAATCCCCCTGCTACCGGTGACGAGAGGACGCGTATCGTTTTTCGTTAAAGCGCATTATTAAACACCATGAGAGTGACGTGTATAATTACGCTCTGAAAGAACAAACAGTGGGGGGTTTAATTACGCAATTTTTGCGCACAAAACAGCCCATCGACAAAAGCGTAATATAATATGTTTACACGTTGAAAGCTGCGCGCCCGGGGTCTCTCTTTCATGCGAATATCGCGATGATAATAAATAGGGAACGTTATCTCTCGCGTTTACGAGAGAAGTAAACCAAACGACCCTTCCCCGTAACGAACCTTCGTGTATCCTCGCAAAGCATCCTTAGTGAAGTCGTATGTCAAAGCGCAGGTATAGGTTAATTATATTATACGCTCTACATACGCTCTTTACACACGGCCCACGCACCTATATCTATCTCGCGCGCATATGTTTTGTAATCCTTAGTCCTCAAAGGCAGATCTTTGCGCACCTTATGCACGATTAGCTTGATCTCTCCGCGCGCATATTAGACGCTCACCCTTCTGTGAGGGGAGCTGCTTAACGCTCGTGCTATGTACACAAAGTTCAAGTCAACGATACCTATCCAGTGGCTATCCACTCGCGTTAAATGGTTAAATGATGGGAAAACAAACTTTTTCTAATAATATCTCTCAAGGACTTTAGGATGCGTTTCAATAATTATGACACGATACACGTAGTGCAACATTATAATAACAGGCATAATAATAACAGAGATAATAGCATTGTATGTAACAATAATGGTAGTTATTAATTGCAATCGTACTGGCATAATAATTACGAATGATACCACAAAGCGTTGCCGTATATCAAATTTCGCTGTACGCTACAGTGGATTATCTATCTAGGTATATCATTCAGCGTGTTTAGAAAATCATGTATTACAAAATGAAGAATTCAAGTATGCATAAATACATATTATACTTCTTAATATATTTAAATATGTCGATTCCTTTAAATATATTTGAAGAATTCGCGAATTTGGACAACAAAATTTCGAGACTGAAAACACAGATATATGATGTATATTTCAAGGATCCTGAAGGAAAGAGAAACTGATTTTTTTCTCGTTTTCTAATTTAGATATAGCGCACGGCAACTTTACGCCCGAGGAGGCCCCGACCACCGAATCGCCTATCCAGAGTGATGTCTTCGTCGAGAAGAACGGCGCCGCCGAGGGCGAGCTTCCGGTTTCGACGGCGAAACACGACGACCCGACGTACATGGCGATCGTGATCGGCGTGCTGACCGCCGTAATACTTTCACTCGCCGTGGCGATATTTCTGATTGTTTCGCGACACAGGCAACGCAAGTGCTTCGCCAGCCCTATGACCGGTAAAGCCCCATCGCATTTAGGATCCACCTGCGCCACCGTCGAGAAAGGCGCGGCTCTGATGGCGTACACTTTGGAGGACGATGAAAGGTACAATCGATTACTTGTTGAAAAGTAAGAAAAAAAATAACAAAGAGGAAACGAAATTGCTAAGAACAGTGCGATCCTAGACAACGTAAGAAAAACCCGGGATGTAATTTCTTCGATGCGCGCTCTCTCTCTCTCTTTCTTTGTCGCGTATATATTAATAGAATTTTCTTACGATTAAAATACGCGAATTATTGAAAGATAAAATAAAATCGCATGGTTTTAAAATAATCTTCAACATTGAGCCACAATATTTGACCTGAAATATGAAATGATATCTTGAATAATTATAACTTTATAATAATTTAAGTAATTAATTAAATATAAATTTAATAGAAAATAATTTTATAATAATTAAATTTGTCAACTAGTAAGATGGAGCAACTTTGAATGACGTTTATTACTTTTAGTCGGTTCTTATTTATTGCGTGATCATGGATGTCTAGACAGCCGGATATAGGACCATACGAATACTCGCTTTTGCATCGCGAAGCATGTTTAACGATAATACACGACCGCGTCGTACGAAGCCGTGCTCTCCTCATTTCTTCCAAGTTTGTGTCCACACGCTCAGATGACGGAAGCGGCCTTCCAATAAACTTTCCATCCACCGTGCTCGTTAGCGAACGTCCAATAACGTCCAATAACGGACATCCTCGGGCAATATATCGAGTTTGTGCGGCACGAATGTCTCCAAAGGAGAGATCCTACGGCCGCCTCGTAACTCCGAAGCATCCCGCACCAGGTTTCGGCATCGATCCCTCCCCTCCCGAGCCCCCCCTTCTGTCCGCTTTGTGCAATCCGATATTGCAGGTTGCGAGCTTCGTAGCGAAAGAGAGGAACGTGTAACATGTAACTTCAAGTAGGCGTGCGAATGTTGCGCCGCCGGTCCTTTGACGGACCGCGTGTACTCCGCACACATGATACTAAAATTCTCGAGCGGAAAATATATACTGCCCTTGAAAACCAAAGATCCGTACAATCCGCAAAGTCCGGAGTTATTCCAATACATTTTGCATACGTAATTCTCTTTAAATGCGAGGCGGGTCGAATGTAATATTCGACCGCATTGATATTACGATTTAAGTGAGGCTGTTTATGTATTATGTGCACAGCTCGAGTAAGGGACTGATAAAAGATGCCTACTGCAATTGGAGTAAATAAATGGTAGATTATATGATAAATATATCAAGTCACATATGTCCAAAAGGGAATACATGTTGCACCGTTATTTCTTTGCGACTATAATCGGAGAGCGCGAGTGATGTAGCTAAGAAATTATCAGCCATCGTAATCTGACGAGAGATGGAACGCGATCTGAGCTATTAATCGCTCCTCTTTCAGATACGCGGGCGGTTCTCTGCCGACTTTGCCCCGCGATCTCGGGAATCGTCTCCTAGACATCGTGAAGTTGGACGACTACCAAGAGCCGTATCAGGCGCTAAAGTACGCGCCGTACTACAGCTACAGCACCGTCGTTATGGAGATGAAAGACATGATGCTGAACAACAAGGGCACCAACATCAATCACTCAGGTATGCGGTGCTCGAACGCGTCTACACCTACATCTACACACGACATCCATATACCTACATCTACTCGCGACTACTCGCGCACTCGCGCACGCTCGTGCTGACACACATATGTACGCACTCCGCGTACACACATTCGAACGGCCGTGGCTCCTGTGCCAACGGCCGTGCACCTACATACGGTCCCGGCAACAAAGCATTCGCCCTGACCGCAATCAATACGCCATCCCCTTCTGCGCTCGCTCCTCCTTTGCTATATCATCCGCAGCGGTGTACGCGAACGGTGCAGTTGACACGTCGTACGATTATGCGGTACCGGAACTCGGCACGGTGCCCCTGCTCAATCAGGATGCCGGCGCCGGCCGCGGGGCGACCGTCTCCAGCGCCACCGGAGATCAAGACAGCTTCTTCTCCAAGAGCTCGCGGGCCACGAAGACCGAGGACAAGAAGGTGAAAGATTCATATCTCTTAGCACTTTATGAGATAATTTTATATTTGTTTTTTAATGACGTTAAGGCTCCTGGGCTCTTTCCCGACATCTCATGAGATGTGACGTCAGAAACGAGAAATGTTGAGAATTCTTGCGTAGTATTTCCAAATAAAAAGATATTTACTTAAAATAATACTACAGATCACTTCAGCACACTTCGAAAATACTCCGAGTTGAGGTTAAGTCTATCCCTTTCTCTTGACAGGTAATAAACAGCCGTAAAATGAATGTAATACGAATTCTAGTCATGCGCCTGCGCACAAGCCTGCATTGTATTACGTTCGTTATACGGCTGTTGATTAACTGTCAAGGGAAAGGGGTAGACTTAATTAATCTCAACTCGGAGTATTTTCGAAGTGTGCTGGAGTGATCTATAGTGTTATTTTAAGCAAATATCTTTTTATTTGGAAATACTACGCAAGAATTTTTAACGTGTCATTTCTCGCTTCTGACATCACATTCCAACATGGCCGGCGCGACGAGTACCCAGGAGCCTTAATTAATGATATATGCGTCAAGCCCACGAACCTAGATTTCAAAAACCAGAATGTAACAGAAATAACTTTACAATTTTAAAATGAACAAGATGAAATCTTTCGTTAACTTTAATAGTATCAATATTATAAGAGAAAGGACTCCGCATGATTTATAATATTTTATATGAAAAAAACGTTTTTGGTCAATTTTTTTGAATTTTTAATATGTTGTAGCACTTGTGTCTCTGATAAAAAGTTACAAATTTTATCAACTTTCCATGATTAGTTTCTGAGTTATAGGCATTTGAAAATAGCGTTCACCATTTAGTGTTATTTTTACAAAAATTCAACATTTAGAAATATCTAAATACATCTAACCTTTTTATCTAAAACATTTTTTCATGTACCTCACGGTGTCAGACACATTCAACTCATAATCAAACACATGAAAGTTTTTTCGAGGGGTTGTTTTAACTCCTAAACATGCTTCGGAGCCGATAAAAAAATACACGCGTTTGTTATTTTTCTCTACTCTAAAACATATCCAAAGCTCATCCAAACATATCCAAAATCGGTGAGAGACCGATGAGTTCCAAACATTCCCTTGTAAATCTAGGAAAATGGGGTGCATGATTTTCATTCAATTGATTCCATTGGTTGCATTTCTTCTATGAAAAATTGCGGCTTTTATTCGTGCTTTTACTATATTAACTGTTATTCGCTATTAGATACTTCAACATATTAAAAATTCAACAAAATTGACCGAAAATGTTTTTTTCATATAAATCGTGCGGGGTCCTTTAATAACGACCCAATGCAGAAAAAAGATTCCATTAAATATCAATTTTTAATATAAATCAAATTATTTATCTTTATTAATTGGCTTTAGAAAACGTAGGCTTGAAAAAACCTAAAATATTTTTTGGCTCTTTGTATGTACACATACGTTAATATTATCTCCCTCGTTTAACATTTACTTATCCAATAAATAGAGTAGAAAAAGTATCTTTAGCTTAATTTAGCACGGTATATTATATAAGTATAAGTATTGCAAGACGATGAGAATCTATATTAATCAAGAAAAGGAAAGGCGATGGCATTAAGACTCCTGGATGGTCAGTCGAGAACTCTGCGTTGACGGTGGCGACGTACCGTCGCGGCAGAAATCAAAACTCTCTCCAATGGAGAATTCTGTCCTTTGTGACATGTTGACAACCTATTTTGTCGTGCGTGCTATTTCTTTATTATTCGCTCTGTACTTGTGCTCTAACGTTTAACGTATTCGTGAAAATCGTAAAATTGACCGAAAAGTAAGATTTGCATGCGGAAGGAACATTTTCACCTTTTTTCGATAGTCGGAAAAACGGCTATTTTCCCCCGTATGTTTATAGGCTTCGTTTTATGGCTGTTTTGTTTATTGTCGAGGGAAAAGGATAGTTTTCGGTCAATTTCAGAAGTGTTCTGAAACGATCTACAGTGATGTTTTATTGAAATGTCTTTTTATTTGAAAATGGCATGCACGACAAAATTGGGGGTTTTCCTCGCCTCGACAGTAAGAATTCAATACGGCCGCGGTGACCATCCAGGAGCCTTAACGTGTTTAACGAATACTGCCGACTGATCTTAATGTGCGCTCTATAAATAAAAAGCCGAATAAAAGTGCGCGCCGTTGTCGTGCCATTAAACGTAACTTTCCACCGGTCGGAGATAAATTTGCAATTAATAATTTAAATCAATATGGTGGAACGAGAACGGAACATTTGGGGCGGATATACCTCCCGTGGGTACAGTATAACGTAGCTCGTATCCAGAATGCCAGAGCGCTATACGAGGGCGGAAAAGAGCGCGGGAACCCCTCCGGACCGACATCGAGCACGCGAGACGATCCCCTGGGCTCTCTATCGACATGAAAAGAATCACGGGATCTCGGCCGAAGATCAAGTTAAAAGCGAGCGTATAATCGGTATTGACGGATGTTTTTCTTCGGTGTCAACAATACGGCGATACCGTTCGCTGCTGGAGGCCGGCAATACTTGATACACATGCAGTAAAAGCTCTCTTTGAAATGTCCGCTCGAGTTTATGCGCACCTTTCATGTATGGGAATAATGTATTATAAGTAATATCATCTGACGCTCCTTCTATCATGCAATTACACGCTATGATCTCTGGATAAAAACCGATTGAAACTGTATTGGTGAAATTTGTATCAAAGTTATGCTTGTTTTCTATGAGTCTTACAAGATTCCTCAAATATATGTATCTAATATTTTCTAATCCAGATTCTTTAATCAATCTCTAAAAAATATAAAAAAAGTGTAGATAACTTTACATTGTCGAAATTAAACATATTAATTGAAATCTTTTTAACTTTTTATGATCTCTGAATAAAAAATACTCAACGGTTGAATCTGAATTGGTGAAATTTGGCATCAAAGTGTTATGCTTGTTTTCTACGAGTCTTATAAGATTCTTTAAATATATCTAATATTTTTTAATCTAGATTCTATAACTAATCTTAAAAAAAAAATGTAAAGAAACGTTTAGATAATTATTTACATCGTCGAAATTAAACATATTGAAATCTTTTTAACTTTTACTGTTAACTAACTCCGTAACTTTCGTTGAATTATCGTTATCTTCATCACTTTCAGTATCCGTGATTGACACATGAAAATAATAATTGTTTCGTCATGTTTTCCCAGTATACCTAACTGCGCGACTGTAACTTCCACGCCTAGCACAACGCAAATAATTAACGCGACAGGAGCGACGTGACTTTGGAAAAGGGTAATTGGAACAAATCGCCGAACGCGGGACGGGCGGCAAAACAGCCGGCGTGTGACGTCGCTCTGCTTAGACGATAAATCGCTATCGCGGCTCGTCCCACACGCGCCGGAAATAGAGCCGGAGACTGGCGGCATAGTCAACGGGTTGTCCGCGAAATCGATCGATTGATCGCCGTCGTCGCCACGGCCTGTAAACGAACTCCCGTCGACAGGACACGTCGACAGGGGTCCTCTCGCGGATACGACCGCCGCTGCAAACCTGCAACCCTCATGGAATGTATCATCATTACGCGGTTCAGTGGCTTTCGGTTCAGTCCGCTCCGTTAATTGCGGAGAGAAAGCGCGTCGTGTGTAATCACGTTTCCAACCGCCTCCCCGCCTCCAGCGGTGAAGCTCACCCAGTCGACATTGCAAAAATATCGCGCGATAGGGGTTGATTTCACGGCCAACCATCCCGGGGATCGAGTGCCGGCGAGAGCATACGGCTCGTACAAAATTTTATGACGCAAGTAATATCTTGTTTTAAGAGCCGTGTGACGCCCAATTTGTCTTAAAGTGGCGACAAAATACAGAAGGTACATGTTACAGATGAATTATTTTCTGCAGAAGAAAAAATGGCTGATTTTTAATTGTATATACAATTATATATTTTAGAAATAACATTGCGCGCGACTATCCTATCTGTTTATTAATGCATTTTCATGAAGAAAATCTCGACAGTCAGCAAGTTAAATATATCGCGCATATTTCTCGATGAAAAATTGTGAAAATCTTTTTCGTTTTTTAAAATCAGATATAATTATGATAGACGCAATTATTTTATTTCTATCTTTCTAACCCTAGCTAGCCACACTTTATCGCATTGTCATTTTCATTCTAATTAATATTTTTAGTTTGTAATGTAGGAATTGGAAATACTGAGTCTGAATAAGATGTTCAAGATAATATTAGGTCAAGAAAATGATTTGAGTTTGGAAATTAGAAAATTATGTTATTATGCGAAGAGTGGAAAACCGAGAAACGTTTCTCGTTGTGTTTATTATAGTTCGAAAAGTTTATTCTAACTGTCAAATTTTTAATAAACAAGTTTGTTTTAATTTATCTTTTAACACCTTTATTATTGCTCGAAAATTGGCCGTTTTTCGCTTTAATTAGCTGTTACTTTCATCGAGCGTAACATACCTAATTCCTTTTATTGTGACAATCTTTATTACTTTATTACGAATGCGAGAGGTCGCTCGATTTATAATCGCGCGGCGGACGGTTTAGACATTTAAAGTGTTTTGTATTTTTTATTGCACAATATTCTGCCTTGGATCGGGATTCTGTGGGAGATATAAGGGAGAATACTTGATAAGCATATTTACCGCCCTGTTCCACGATCGATTCCCTCGAAGCCATGAATACGAACAGCTTCTTCACTGTCGAGTGAGTCCTTTCTCTGCGCCGAGAATACGCGATGTGTCCCGCGGATAGACACATCTGGTAATCGCGCTTTGCGTATACGGCGTTTCCGCGGCGTGAATCGAGATTGATCCGGGCACAATGCTCCCCGGGACGGGACGCTCCAGATTCGAAAGTGCCCGTGTCTACGTCGAGACGTCTGCGCGTGATTGACACCCGACAGCGCCACTCGAAACAGTCAAAACATTTCACCCCGTGTCGCGCCGAGTCTGGCCTTGACGCTTCGTAGCAATGCCAATCATCCTTCTCCGGGCGGATTCACTGTTATCCGTAAAACGGGGGATTACTCGGCGGTATACACCCGGACGCGTTCGACAATATTTCTTTTCATGTCACTCTCACTTATGAGAGACCATCAGGTTTCAGAACGACTTCCGCGATCAGTTACGTGTACGTAACCCCCGAACGAAAATAGACGATCGCGCACAGCGTATTGACCATACGTTGCACGAGTGCGTCCATTTTCCATATGAGTGCAACAATTCGTGTAACGGAATATTTATAAATCTCGATATGTGTGTATTCCGATCCTTCAAACGATCCACGAGATCCGACAAGATTTCTATATGTTATTTCCCTTTACTTTAAAACGCTTTATTGCAATGTCCTATAATTTTTCACGTATCTCACTGAAATATTCTATAATCCAAGAGCGGAAAAGTATTTCGATGAAAGTAGCGAGCGAGATATATCGCGTCGTCTTATCATCTAACATTCTACGAGTTGGCTTTTACCAATCGACAATACTTCACGACCAATAGAACACTTGTAAGTTGCGCTACAGTTTCCGCGTGCTCGCTCTCTCGTGCACTCGATAATCCGCAGACGTGAACGCGAAGGATCGAAGGGGATAAGGCCGTTTGTCGAATGACGGCCGATAGATTCTGCGATACCCACGATGCGCGCCCTGGCGGGACTAGCGTGATCACAGATCGTTGATTATCGTCGGATAGCCCGCACAATGCATTTGCGCTTTCGTGTTGCAGTCGCCGACTCAACAGGAGGTACTCTCGGCCCTGAAGAGACGTCTGGAGCAGACCAGCGTACCGCTCTTCCCACGGCATCGCCTTCGCATGCTCTCCAAACTCGCCGAAGGCGCCTTCGGAACGGTAATTGACATTGTTATTACACAATTACACCCCGCGAATAATAAGTATATATATTCCCAATTAGACACGGGCAGTGGATAAATCGATAAACTATCCATCAGCGAACCTTGATTAGTGTAACGTCTGTTACGCTAATAAATCGCACGGGCGCTTGATTCTTTTTGCGTGATTGGGCACCTGGGGTGATTTTTGCACCCCAATTAAAAATTATTGTTATTAATTACATATCGTATATTTTTTATTGTTCTATAATTTATTAGTATTTGATAGTAATTTATTAGTGATTTTTAGTATTTAAGGATAATATAGAATATAGATTTACTCAACATTTTCTTTAAAAAAATAAGAAAAACCAAAAATATTTAAAAAAATAAAAGAAGCACATTAAATTACTGTGACGTGAACTTCATTTTTTGATACTGAGGTGTAAAAACCCCAGGCGCCCGTTACCAAGTTAATGCTGATGAAACTTCAACTTTAGAAACTTGCAAAAACAGCTTTGTGACTATTTGTGCATTTAGTATATTATAACTTATGCTCTCTAATTTGTTTTGGAAATTATCTGGTGTAATTTTGAGAGACATGGAATTACTTTAGTGTAACGTAGAAAAATTGTTACGCCTTACGCCGTTATAACAATTAATTCATCAGCGTTATCCGTTGCCGTATAATTGTATACGAATATAAAGCAAGTTCGTCCTATCCCGCGTGAATTTGCGCGATGTGTCGCAACTCCTCCGTCGACGATCGCGAAATCAATCCGTTTGTTGGCCGCGCGGCGCAGCAATAGCACAGGCAATTCAACGTGCACAGGATGCGCAACAATACGTCGATTAATGAAGTGCCCGGGACGCGTTATTCTTCGCCGGCACAATGGCACCTCGTCGGGGTCGTCGAGGATAATCAGTTTAGGATGCGTTAGAGCGGCTAATAATTCCCTTTTGTTTCCTGCCTCGGGTACCGACGCGTCGTTAATGATGACAGGCGAGCAGGAGGAGGAGGAGGAAGAGGAGTAGTAGGAGGAGGAGGATCGCCGAAACGTTCGCTCGTTCGTTTCGCACAGTTCGCCAGTTGCCGCGTCAGACTTCCGTGGACGCGGATGCATCCGCATGCAGACGCGATCGTGCGAGACTTCCCACGAGTACGCAAGATCGGTCACGTCGATCTAGAGTCCCGGTCGACTTGCGAGATCGTCGAATCTCTTACGCGGAAGTCGCAAAAGGATACAATCGTAATGTGTTACGCGATGCATACGATAATCGATCATTTTTTTTTTACTTTCGTTCTAGACTTGTAGCCTACGATTACTACGGCTCAGAAAGTTCTCTGAATGTACATAGTTTTATATATTATCGGTTAATGAAAAGACTATCATAATCGCATCATAATTTTTATAATCGTAAAGTAAGGGAAGAATAAAATTGCAAGACAGACTTTTCTTGGAACTATAAAATATGAGAGTAAATTGTGTGAATTTCTCTTGGTTTGTATTTATTTAAATTTTACTGTATTGCAGAAAAATCTGCATTTTCTTTTAAAATAATACGCTAAGATTAAAAATAGAGAAAAACATTTAAAAAATAGGTTTTTTATCAAATAAAAAATAATTTTTTAAATTTTGATACTGCACATTATTTTTTTTAATATCAAACAAAAAAATTTTTTCAGTATAATCGGCTTTGTTGTATAATTGAAAAACCAAGTAAAAATTACTGATCTTGCAAAATTCTTATTTATCTAAACGGATAAAATATAATCGATAAATAAAATTAGCAGAGAGTTGACTTTATGCAAAATCACGTACGACGAGATTTCACCAGAAATTACAACAGAATTTCGGTTATTTCTGCAAAATTTACCCCGATCATGAGTAATTTCCATGCATGTACATAACGCAATTCAAACAAATTATGCATATAAAGGTATACGTGGCGGAAGCTGAAGGGATTCCGGAATACGGAACGACGACTACCCTCGGCAAGCGACTCGTCGCCGTCAAGTTTTTACTGCCGGAAGCCAGCGAGAAGGAAAAGTGAGTATACACGTCCATATGGAAGCCGGAATTTGCATTCTGTTTCGTTATGGTGACGCTCGATTGAACGCGAGCATGCCTTTCTCTAACCCGTTTCATTCTCACGTGTACAACGATAAACTTTTTACGTCCATTATGTGGAGACGCGTTTGCTATCCGATCGCATTCGCGACTTTTATGTATCGTTGTTGATATCGACCGACACACAGATCATAAGTTACTTCAATCCCGGAACAGATACGATCGATAGTCGACGTTAAAAAAATGCGATCCGGGCTCATCGTGAGACAAATTGATCGTAAAATGTTAGATGAAGAAGTACTCATCAGATTTAGTAAACTTGTTATGCATTAGATAACATCTATGCACTAATAAATATTAAAGGATGAAATTTAAACCAATACCTTGAAGTAAATAACATTTTGTTATTTTTAACATGTGTGCCAAAATTTATTATTTTAACACAGAACAGTATTATTTTAACTCCATTTTAGTTGAATTAACATTGTTTTAGTTAACTTAGTGACTGAAATTGAATAGGAGTAATGGCGACCTATAGGAATGGTTAAAAACGACTAAAATTGAGTACTCAATTTGTGTATAATTTGACACTACGAATGTATAATAGTGCATTCTCGGAATACACATTCGAAATATATCTAGAGAACTATTTCGGCCATTGCGCGCGCGTTAGTTGAAAACAATTTTCAGCTCGATAGCCCGCGGTATCGAAATTTACATAAGAGGAAGTATTTTCGCGAGATGGAAACGGGAGTATACGCGTAACAGCATAAGGCACACGTCCAAAAATGCGGAAAAAGAGGGCGGCAAACTAAATTATACGAGAGCGACCGTTCTCGTGGTAACAGCACGTGATACATCGAATTTGGAGATAGAGAACGAGCAGTCCCCGACCGTGTTCTCCGGCCGAATGCACGCGACGACCCGCGTCGCGGCGCGACGTCCGCCGAGGAAGCCCCGCGGCGGCGAAACGTCCGGATATGCCGTTCCCGGACGATCGTTCTCGCGACTATCTCGCGTCAGACATCAGAAAAAGGCCAGTTCGATTCCACGAATGGAACGGATTTGCATACAATGACCGGGAGGGAGATAGGGTATCGGGTCCGACTTGGCGCGCACCACGGGCCGATGTTGCGCGGAACGTAGGGCGGGAGACCTCGTAGCGGAGATGACAAAGCTTCCCACCGACGAACATCGACGAAAATCGACGGCCCTCCCCATTGGATACCGCACCGCCCGGTGTACACTCCTGATGGCATCGAAGCCGAAGAGAAATTTCGTCGACTCCGTCCACGGAGCAATCTGTCGGACGTCTCAGACGATGTGAACGGAGAATAGCGAGCAATTTGGCTGATTTAGCGTGCAGTAGAGTGTGTCTACTTGTACGAGGAGTTTCGCTGCATATTGCAATTCCGTAACAGAGTGCACCGGCATGATGCATCACGTTGTGTGCGAAGTGATTGCACAAGCATCTTACGAAAGTGATTAATTTATGTATTGTTAATCATTACCTCAATCGACACGTTTTACCGACGTTTCGCTATTTAGTTCCGGGAGAATCAATTTTCACATAATCAATCCATTCGTTAAACTTTTACAAAAATGCGAAACTTAAGCGAGAGCTATAAGTAGGTATCTGAACATTTGAAATCACTTAAATAGCAAAGGGCTTAGAGCCCTGATAGGATGTTTGTGTCGATAATAATATTTCTGTGTGATTTTTATTTTATATTCCAAGTGAACTGTGCGCCGAATATTTTTCGGTTTTGAAACACACAGCTCTAAGTTTTGTCGGAACAATAAATCCAATTAAGTGTAAAGAAATGTAAAGAATTTATTGAACATTTGAGTTAAAAGAAGATGATCAACTTTCAAGATTACCGGAACAATATCCGCGGACAAAAATCGTGACAGTTCTGTCGATCCCGTATATAACGACTAGATACACATACGGTTTCCGAGACCCGTCGTATTTTATCTCGCGCGGGAGAAAGATCTTCAAAAGATCTTCGGTGTATCCTCAACATCCGCTCACGCAACAAGCTCCTATCGCGCGGATGACTTATAGCATCTCGTGACTGCATCGGCGAGTTCGCCCGCCGCGTCGAAACGCGAGCAACTGCTGCGACGTATGGGAACCGCAAATCCGCACTCTTAGGTACACCGTTGAATTTGTAGTGTCGAATTACGATATACTCAATTTGAGTCATTTTTAATCATTCCTTCTACTTAATATGTCGTTAATTTAACTAAACCAATGTTAATTTAACTAAAATGGAGTTAAAATAATACTGTTCTGTGTTAAAATAATAAATTTCGATACACATGCTAATTAAAACTGACAAAATGTTATTTAACTCAAGGTACACTGGTTTAAATTTTATCCTTTCTCTCTAAATTTCTTGGAGTGGAAACTCGGCCGAAAAAGTGAGATCTCACCCTTTTTGGAGTGA
Source organism: Temnothorax unifasciatus (assembly GCA_030770225.1). NCBI lineage: Eukaryota > Metazoa > Arthropoda > Insecta > Hymenoptera > Formicidae > Temnothorax > Temnothorax unifasciatus. The sequence continues at coordinate 88,036 of JASTWK010000582.1, forward strand.
AATCTCACTCTTTCGGCCGAGTTTCCACTCCAAGAAATTTAGAGAGTTAATAGTGCATGCAACATGTCGCGAGAGATACCTAAAGGGAATCTTTGCCGCGTCAATTCGTTATCCTATTAATTACATTTTTACTACATAATTAACTTTGTTTTCTAACTTTGTTGAATATATTTGAGATTAATTTTTTTATTTATGCTGTTACGCGTTTTATCGATCCTTTTGCAAAATTTACATTACCTGCATATCGTTGCGTAGAGTCTAACAGGTGATCGTAAGGGTCTGTTACGCGATTATAAATAAAAAAGGTACAACAAGGGATGCTCGCATCCCCTGCTATGCTAACGATAGATAAGAAATGTTTTATACGCCATGCGTATCACAGTGCGCAACTCGCGCGGTGATACTTTATTAAAAATAATGCATCGGCTCGATTGCTCCGATTTGCGTTTATTCGAGGCAAACAACGGATAGTAAAACTCCTGATGTTTAAGGGAAGCACCTCCAATGATCTTGTCCTTTATATATTACATATATTATAACGGTAACCCTCCAGAGTAACCTTCAAAAGGTTTTAGCCATCGCTCGTTGTTTATTAAAAAGTTATTAACAAAATAAATTTGATGAGTAGAACGTAATTTTCTGACACATGTACATTTAAGAAAATATTTACGTACATACGTGAATCGTACAATAATAAACCTTGTTTGTAAAAAATTTGTAAGTGTATTCTTTGGCTATAAAATATAACCTAAACTCAACCTATATCATTGTGACATTAATGTTACTCATTAAAAATGTACGTGCATAAATTTACATCTTAACAAGCAACAGATATGCTTCGCATCCTGTCCTGCCCAAAAATATACTTACAAATTTTTTATAACAGGATTTATCTCATTGTATTATTTCGCAATTTATCTTGCAGAATTTTTATTTAAAAAAAATATACGATTTTGATGAACGCATCGATGCTTTCTTTGAGGTAATGAGTTCTATGTGTCCATTAGATTGATCAAATATAGTTTAAAATTTTGGTTTTGTACGTATATTATTTTGTACATACATTAAAGAATATATTATATAGAATATATTATTAGAAGTATATCGTTTTGTTATGAAAATTACAAAAGTTTGGCTTTATTTTTTTTAACAGTACTTACTATTTGTTCGATAAAATTAAAAACTGTATAAAGTATAAAAAACAAGACTACTTCTTTTTGTCCTTTTGATTCATATTGTATACTATAGCATTCTAACTTTTTTCGTTAACAACTTTTTAATAAACAACGAGCAACGACTAAAACCTTTTGAAGTTTACTTGTTAGAAGGATAATCTTCATAATATAAAAAATGTGAAGGACAAGGTCATTGGAGGTGCCTCCCCTAAACATAAGTTTTACTCGACGGGTTATCACTCGTTATCTCCGAGCTATCGAAATCACAATGATAAAGTTTCGTCACTTTAGAAGTTGCTAATTCGTTAAGATCTATTTGCTACGCGCAAGTTCCACTTTTACTTCAAGAATTGTATCTCAAGAAGTTATAATTAAATCCAAGTGCAATTTTTTTAATGCTTTTATACCGTTTCTCGAAAGTTATCCATTAATAATAGCCTTAAGTTAATAATTATCTTAAGTACAATGCTCTTGTAGATTTATATTTATTATAATGCCATTAAGATAAAAATCGTTGTCGAGAAGACAAAGGATATTCTCGCAGTCATAGATCGAAATTAAACTACGAATTCGGCATCACGTTCGCGGTACCGTGAACACCACCAACGCATGCAGAATCGGGGGGATTTCTGCATAACCGCCGATGTCAGCGGCACAAGAGGAGGGAAGATTGAACCGCGAATACGAACTTTCGGCTAATGCGAAGTCATTAACCTGCCCTAGGAGCGGCGGTAACGCTAAACGGGCTACTTTGCATATAGTGGCCAACGACAGGACCATGTGTTTCGCCCACGCTGCCGGCTTGAAGGACTATCGCGCGCGACGCCGCGCCAGCGGGATTCTTAGTTTACGGGGAATCGATACGCAGGGCGCCGCGCGCCGCAGTTTTGTTAACGGTCGCGTTAAACTATCACGCGAGAGTGCCATTATCAAGCCGATCGTAAGTAAGGCCGGAGTAACGATGCTGTGCGTGGAAAGGCGCGTCGCGCATATGTGTACTCTATAGCGCTGGAAAGCGCTTTCCCTTATCCGGGAAGTACGCGACCCGACGAACTGGACGGCGACTGCGGTCGTTAACGTTGTACGAGCGTCGGGATCACAATGCAGAGAGCGCGCAACGCGATATGAGAGTCATTATCTGGGACGGACAACGCGGTGAATCTTGTTGCTTTAACACGATATCAAATTTACTTGCCTTGTTATTTTGCACATATATTTATATATTTCGTATTTCTCACATATCCAAACACATGAATATACATTTCGTGTCTCGCGTTTTAATCCTCCGTCTGTATACGTGGGTCTACGGCGTCCGAGCCAAAATGATTTCTGCTCGTAACTGTGAAAACTTGCAAATCTGCCAGGAAATACTAATAAACGATGTTTATCAAAATGAATATAAAATCATCAAATGTAATGTAGACAGATGTTTCATGAATTTTTTCAGATTTTTTAAAATACTTTAAGGTAGAGAAAAATAGCGTTTATAGCGTCGAACGTGACAGACCCACGTGTACACTTCGAGGGTGCAAAAGAACGGAGGGTTGAAGATCTGTCTTCAAAATTGTATAGCATAATCATCTCAATAATTGATGCAAAATCGAACATGAAATTAGATTTCTTTCATTCTGAGAAGTTTCCGCGAGATTAATTAATTACAGTATTAGTGATAAGTCACCGAAGAACTGGGTTAATCCCGCACAGGTTGGACTTCCAAAGAGACGTGAGGATTCTGGCTGCTCTGGAAGATCGCAATATCGCACGGGTCCTGGGCGCCTGTTACCGCGAGGAACCGTATTGCGTGGTAATGGAATATCTGGAGCACGGGGATCTTTGCCAGTTCCTCAAGACGCATATCACTGCCGAAGACGCGCATTCCATGCCAATTGGCGTCAAGACACTCAGGTAACTTTCCAGCGACACATTTTGGGATTAATCAAGGCTCGGCACTCGGTATAATCCTCCTCATATACGACTAATTTTTCTTAAAATTGTTAATTAGTATTAATGTCTATTAATAGCTAATTTCTAAATTTGAGACAAATTACTCTTGAATTTGTCGTGATAATCACTATAAATTTATATTCTTTTATTTCGTTAAAATTATTGTATCGCTCTCAATTATTTTCCTGCTGACTTGTTATTTTATTGATATAGTGAAAGAGCAATGTTTATCAAAACATTCGCTGTCGTTTTTCCGAAAAAAAAAAATGGCACGCGTGCAGGATGTTTCATGTAACGATCGCTGCGGAAATTGAACGTTCCCAAATAAAAGCAACGCAATATCTTCAAAAAATATCAAATTGGAGTACCTTTCGTGAATAAAATTGTGAAAAAGTCATGAAACGCACATATCTATGTGCGTTTGAAAGCAATATCCCGCTTTGTTAAAATATATACATATTTACATGTATGTATATATTTGGCTAATACGATATAAAGATTTTCGACCATTATATGAGATGTTCCCTGAAAACGCAGCTAAATATTAATATCATGACGATTAATCTCCTCATTACCTCGCATCAAAGTACTTAAAAAATCCACGATCGCGTCTTTAGCGACGATAGGTATTATAAATTCCAATTTGCGTATTCCGGATTTCCTTGTAGCACCAATAAAAAGTCGCGGTATCGACCTTTTAATTTTGCATGTTGAAACTGCTGATATTCCGCCGAAGTCTCGTGAAAGATTTAAAAAAATGTTGAAATCGACTAATCAAATGCTCTCAATACTTCTAAAAATATCAAATGTCGTAATGTGTACGCCGACACATGTATTCTGCTTGAAAATTACCAGAGAAATTCATATTGTCCAATCTCGAGTCGTTGAGATCTCGAAGACCGTCATCATATCGTGTCGTAGAAAATTGCAATTTTTTTAATAAAAAAATTAATTACATTATCTAGCCGTACAAATCCGAGAAGAAATTCCGATTCTTCATTAACTCTGGAATTGTTCGATAACTCGTCTGTTGTAATGTTAACGCTGAGATATATGAGTATACTACCATAATGTATGTAGATATGGCAACGCGCTGTTGTTACCGAGCTTAAAGTGTTCAAGATTACGGCAGCCGAAGTGCTGCAATCGTCTCTAACGAACCGGAGCTCGGTTTCATTTCCAACGAGCTGCCGTCGCTGAAGTTAACACGCAATAAGTTTCTCCCGCGCGCCGCGCGTGAGAGAGAGTTTGACGCGTTTATTAATCGTGAGCGACGCACAGCGTCCTGACGCAGTCTCTCCCCCCCCCCCCCCCGGATTCCCGTCGACCTACACCTCGGAGGAGAATCCCTCCGAGGGCGACGGCGGTCGGGCGTATTCGAGTGCGCGCGAATACCTTAACTTCGTCGTCGGGAAACTCACGCCACTTCGTCGTCGTTTCAGTTTCAACTGTCTCATCTACATGGCGGCGCAGATCGCATCGGGCATGCGGTATCTGGAGAACCTGAACTTCGTTCATCGGGATCTGGCTACTAGGTGAGTACAATGGGACTTTGCCGAAACGAATCTCCCGCGGATTCGCTTTCATCTCTCGAGAATAAACTTACGTATACGGGGAGACTTTATCGTCCTCGACCGGTATTCACTCTGTATCTAAACACTCAAGTTCTCGCCTTCGGTTTGCATAGTGTACGATTTATACAACAAGCTTGTGGGCAAACGATCGTTATTAATTCTCTATATAATTTTTTATATATATTAATTATATAAGAATTTTCTTACATATTAATTATTTGATATAATTTTAACCTTAGCTCGCCCAACTCCAGCGGACCGCTGAATGTTTTTTGGTTTTCTAGTTTTCACATAATAACACAATTTTCTAGTTTCCTTATAACAAGTTCAGTTTAAGTTCAAATCATTTTTTTGGCCTGATATTGTCATAAACATCTTATTCAAAGTCTGTATTTCCAATTTCTACAGTACAAGCTTAAAAATATTATAATTAAAATGAAAATGACAATGTGACGAAGTCGAGCGGTCTCACAGACCGGCGTGTGACGAATGAAAGACTCGAAAATAAGTATGGCTAGCTAGGGTTAAAAATCAAGATTATATTGCATACATCTTTTTATCACATCTTCTATAGACGGTTGTGTGTGTAAAAATCTTGTTATACTCCGCATGCGATCCTTAGATTAAACGAAATTGGAGAACGAGAGTCAGAGATTTGAATACAGACGTGAATATGAAGCTTTTTCTCGCGCGAATGCATCGACGCGTGTCGAGGAGATGTAAGATTACGAGGGAATCTTCTCGGTCGACGTGACGCGAGAAAAATTACAAACGCTTCCGTGGCGCGGCAGCAATATGCAGCAGGATTTATAATTCCTAACGCGCGCCCCTGGAGATGATCCCTGTCGCGAGGGGAACCGGTTGAAAAACGCGATGTATATTTCCCCTCCCCCCCCCCGCCGTACGCGATTTTTATTGAAAAGTAATTTCGAAAGTCGGTCGCGAAATCAAACGCACGGAAGAGGTATGGCGCGAATGTCGCGGCATGGTTTTTACGTTATTGCGGGAGGGATAAATGGGATCCGTTGCCGCTCTTGATTTATCTCCCGACGTAAATTCACTCACCCTGCTTCTCCCCCGCGGGCGTATTTTTTCCCCGTCTCGCTTTCCGCTTCATCGGGCTAACAAGACTCTCCGCGGTCCATGCTATCGACTTTAAATCGTCGCGAATCGAGATTATCTTTCGACGGATGTGTGCCCCCTCTCGCTGCGATCTCGCTCGAGAGATTGTGCCGTCCGCTTTAATTGGCACAGTCTAATAACTAACAGAGATGTTCTCGCGGTGTGTGGTTGTACACCGGGAACGTGTACATACGTGTGGAGGGAGGATTTTACCACGTCGAGAACCTGTTAAAACGGGAGACGGGGGCACCGATATCGATTCCTTCCTCCCCCCCCCCCCCCGTTACACTCTCACGATGAAATTGAATTATACCAACCCCCGCAGTGCATTTCCATAAGCCCCAAAACAAACGGAGCCGGGAACCGCATGGGAAATCAACGATTTGTTAGTGAATCGTCGCGAGGAATGCAGCGAGAAGAGCAGCCAGCTAGTTTGCGAACGGTAGTCCGGGCCTCGGTGTGATAGAAAATTTCTACGTTTTATTTTATTTTATTTTATTTTTATTCGACCGCGTTCAATCGTCGTAGCCATCTCGGATCAGCTTCTAATACTGTGTCCCTCTCAGACTGCTCGCGGAGTGATTCCTCCGGAGTTTTTCGCAGGAGCAATCCCAAAGTGCGCGCGACTTCGAGCACACAATAGCCACCTTTCTCAGTCCAATATAATGGCCTAATATTTGTCACGTTCGCGGTCAATTTTCCTTTCAGGCACTAAAAGGAATCTCCGCCCCTCATACGCATTAAGTATAAATCGAGATTGTCGGGGAAGGGCCGCCGATTATGGAGATATTGTCTGAAAAAAGAAGCGCGTGTATTTTTTATACATTTCGATCCAAACGCGTCTTAAACTTAAAAGCACAAGAGGTTAAAATTTAAGAAGCCTGTGCTAGTAGTGAAATTTTAATGCCGGAACTTGCCGATTATTCTCTTTGAATTTTCCATCGACTACGAGTAACGCGCAGACGTCAGTAAAACTAATGAAAATACTGCGTTAATAAAATGTGGGCTGCATCGATCTACCTCGTAGATATTAGAATTTTTGAATCAATTTCGCAAGTTGTGTAATTTATTAATTAATTATTCTACCGCGACACACTTTGAAAAGTACATTTTATATTTTTTCTTCGTACTCTCTGTATGCTTTCAAGCGAGCTCCATTTAATTTCCAAGCTCTTCTCATATTGCATAAGTAAATTTATGATGATCTTCATACGCCGCACATAACGTATACAGTGACTGGTATCGGTAATCATCGATCTACGAATACAAAGTACACATCGTATATGGAACGAAGTCCATCTACGTGGCTGTTATTGAAATGCAATGGCCATCTCGCCGAATCGATAGGACGTTTAGATGCACATATGTGCATATATGTATATCTTCCGCATATACACACGCGGGCGCACATTCGCGCACAAACCGCCGAGCTCTCGTAGCACGTGGGACCTAGTTTCCGGCTGGACAGTGTCTCTCAAACGCCTCGCTCGTAAATCTTAATGTATAGCGAGAGACACTTCCTGCGAAGCTTTCACGAACGATATCAGCCCTGTCAGCATTCCTGAGGGCTTTTGACACCGATTCGACCCGTCGATTGCAGAAATATCGTTCAGTAGTGTCGTCAGAATTTTTGTGTCGTCCCCTGTCTCACGTACTTCACCGTCATGCACAATTAAACCGATAAAATGTTTATTTTAAGATTAATAGAAATATGAAATATATAAGTAATTTGAAATGTATAATTCAGAGTTATAATTTTAAATTTATACTAATAATATGTAGGTACTATAATATGCTGGTTGATGTTCGAAATGAGATATTTAATTTACGCTGTTTCACATTTTCATGACAAAGTGCTAATATGGTGTTGCAAATTTCAAAATATTTTCGTGGAACGTCGACGTCTGCGAGATCGCGGCGGCCAATCCTTTGTTTAAATTTTTAACAAGCTGCGCGCGGAATTTTTATAAAATTTAAGCGACACTCGCGTCAAAACTGCGACGCGTTATCCCTCTCTGTGCTTTTGCGAGGAAAAAAAAGCGCGGGGATACGATCCGATCGCGTTGCAAATAGATCGATGCCTTTTGTATAGGCGCCGGGATTTAATCAAAATTTAATCAGAATTTAATGGCACACCACCGCTGAACTTCCACTTTGATGGCACACGTCAGCGTGACGAACCGACGATATTCAGTGAAATACGCGACCGTATGGGAATTCCACCGTGGGGCATAAATTCTTCCGTGACTGGCGGCGTCAAAAGAGAAATGGACATTGCGGGTATCAATGGTGCGCGCGCGATACTTTCAAAATGCATTTTTACCCTTTTCTATCGAAGGACCTTTGCGCGCGATTTATCTATCGCGCGATAAACGAGAAAGTGCGAAGCGAAACATTTTTATTCATTTAAATCGAACCCGGCGTGGGATTCTCCGTGCTATAGAGTTTAAAACGTTATCGGAACCGGTCGGTCGGGTATACCGAGAGAATGTTCTCTACCGACTCCTCTCTCGCCCGAGACAAACTGCCAATCCATCTATAGCCTCTTATTTCATTCGCGAGCGCGCGGTATAGCTATAGAGTCATTGTCGGGGCCAAGTCGAGTGAAAAAGGAGAAAGGGATCGATTGCTGATCAAACGGTAATGCAATTCAATTGGCTCGAATGGAAAAAGAATACCGACGAATGAGAAGATCGATTGCTCTATGTAATGCTTTAAAGATGGAAAGGATAGTGGATTTGCAGTTACGAGGGGTGTTTGTCCAACCGGAAGAAACATCAGGATCGGTGTTGTATACGAACGACGGTATAAAATCTCGCGTTATAATACGACTCTCGCCAATAACGCTGATAATGTTACTCTATTAATGTGCGACATCGGAGATTGGCGATAGCGTGGGCATCCTGCGAATAAACGTGCTGCTCTAAAGGAGCAGGAATAGCAAAAGCCCTGGCATTCTGTATTCCCGCGTGTGGGTATTTCGCATTCCGGGGTAAAAGAGATTTCCTTCATCCTATTTTAAATCGCAAATGTACCGGACGAGTTTTCTTTCGTTTTTCCTTTCTGGCAACAAGTGTAGAGATAGTACTCAATATTTAATATGTTTAATATTTTTTCTACCATTGTGATTGTTACATTCAAAATATCACGAGAATTTAGTTTTGCAATTTCTAACTTTTATTTAGCCAAAAATATGATATGAACATTTCTGCTCTTCCGCGGAAAATATACGTTCAGATGCTTTACTAAGAGATCCGAAAATACTTCCGTTCGTATTCTCTCTCTCTTGCAGCAAAGCTGTAAGCTTCTATTTGCAGTGAGTATAGGCAAACTTTAATACTAAAATGTTGCGCGTTTTTAACTCGTAATGCAATCATTCGGCCTCGCCGATCCCAGCATTGGGATTTAGAATGCAACTTCGAGCGATATAGGAGGCCGCACGATTCTCCTTATCCACCCTCGAGAATACCGAAAGGCTGGCGCGCAGAAGAATTTTATTCTCCGCTGACGAGAGCTTACGCGTTCGAACAACCGGTTAAAAATTCAAAGAAGACGGCTTTTCTTCCACGTCTCGGCTTCTTCTCCGCCGTATTTCTGCCTGAAAAACCTTTCGATGGTTCATTTGTTTCCTTCGCAACGCATATCCAATATTCAACCTTCAATCTAACTTAGGGGGGGGGGGGGGGGGGCCGCCGAACGTCCGACTTCAATGTTGATACGCTGGAACCTCGACTTCAATTATACAACCGCGTCAATCAGCCAAGTACACTTAACGTTTCTATTCCTATTGACAATGGCGCCCGTGCTTGCGTCAAATGGCCAAGTGATTCCGAGTTTAACTTCGACTTGCAACTTGCACAATGACAGAGGTGATTCTCTTTATCTACCGAAGAAGTCGTCGCGAGAGCTGAATGTAGACATTCCGCTCTCCGCCAAGAAAGCCTGCTTTTGTTCCGCTTTCGATTACAGACGCGAAGGAGGCCTTTCGTCATATAGCTCGTTATATAGTCTGATTTCGGGCCGTTTTTTTCTTTTCATTCGCTTTTTTACATTTTCATAACACACTGTAATGTCGCTGATATCCTCGTTTCTTAATAATAATTTTAGATTAAAATTCCCTTTTGTGACACGTAAAATAAAAGATAAATAAAATAAGATGAGAAACTAATATTATTTTAATTGTATCCTATTATTATTTTAATCAACGAAGATTAAAATAATTGTTCTTTGATCTCGTGAATTCTGAATAATTGCTGTCATAATCTCATGAATTATTAAAATTTAGATAGTATATAGAAATTAATGAGTTTGGCTTTGCATAAAGTATAGTACTTTTCAGTGTATTAATATACATATTTAAGTAATATACGCGCAAAATTTCTATATATGTAGCAACAAATCTCTATTAATGTTTTTAAATCTTTTTACAAGATATTTGAAGTCGCAGACAAAATTATTTTTTCACAACACCTCCACGGAAAGTTCGACTTTCCATGCCTGTAATATGACCGCTTTCGCCCCTCTCTACAGGCATGGAAAGTCGAACTTTCCGTGGAGGTGTTGTGAAAACGCTATTTTCGCCCCTTGGTGCACAATATACTATAAATTTATATCGTAATATTACGAATATAGTAATGTAATATATAATAGATTACTAAGATTACTATTACAAATAATATATTAGCAATAAGCACTACTACCTAATCCGGAAATTACGCAATTAAAATTTTATAAGATATATAAATTTTACACAGATTTTGGATCTTCGTCATCACGATTTATTATTTTTGATGTTAATGCAAGCGATCAGAGTTCTAACCGTCAGTCTGCGGGGAGCGGAGATCATCACACCTGATTTATACCGCAACAGCTTCAATGCGAGGCGTGAACGCAGCTTATTGCATTACCGTCGTACTCTACAATATAGGGAGGATTAGGGGGGGGGGGCGGTCAGCCCCATCGATGCAGTAGTCCGATGGCGAAGTAGCCAATAGCAATGATCGATAAAGCGTCCCTAATTAACCAGGTTCTGCCGCCAAATTGGAGCTTTGTTCCGGCGACGAAATTAATTGATTCTATCTATTCCATACCCATGCGCTACTACGGAATAACGTTTTGACTGGTCGTCGTCTCTCAGATGGCGAAGATTAGTTCGTCTTTAAAGTGAACTGGTCAATGTCTGGAGCTTTGAGCGGAAGTTGCATGAATGTCTATCCGTCTCTGAGTTCTCCTCAGGGAAATGCTCGAATTCTATCTCTAGTAGAACCCGCGCTCAAAGGACAAACGAGATGAAATATCAGACGCGTTCGCGATAAGAGAGATTAAGTAATTACATCCATATATTAAGATTATTATGTATGATGTACAGGCTGTTCCAGGTCAGGTCAATAAAACTTCAGGGTCTTATAGGAAATTGAATTAGGAACAAAAAAGTTCCTGTAAACATAGACCCGAAAACACTTCATTGAAAAGTTATAGCTAATAAACTTCGAGAAATCACGTTTTTTTATCATTTTAAAAAATAACCCTTTAAAACCCTTTATTCAATTGAAAAAAAAAGAAAACAAAATAAATCTGAGGAGTAATTAAATAAACTAAATAACTAATTTTATTTAATTCTGATAAGGCGTACAGAAGAGAACAAAATAAAATGTCGAAAAAAGCAGAAACTTGAAAAAATCACCTTTCAACGATCTTTGGAAACACTGTAGGTATTCGTTCGCTTTAGCGAAACAATTAGCTAGTTATTTTTAAAAATCACTAAAAATTGTGATTTTTTGAAGTTTCTTAGCTATAACTTTTTAACAAAGCGTTTCCGGACTTATGTTTATAAGAACTTTTTTGTTCCAAATTCAATTTCTTATAAAACTCTGAAGTTTTATTGACTTGAAACACCAGTATAATATAATACTATAACTATTTCCGCGGATACTGTCAAACGGATGAATTGATATCAAGCCTTTCTCTCGTAGGAAACGATTTACGATAATGGCTGCACCATAATTCGACACGGAGAAAGTTTATTCGACGCGCCGAGTATAATTGCATACCCGCGTGTATTTGGGCAGGAAACGCAGCCCGACCACATATGCAAGCAAATGTTACATGTAGACAACCATTCTCGCTTCCGGTTGACTGCCATGCACAGAATGCGTACGCGTATGCAGATTGGCGGGCGCGCTATGCGCCCCACGTACCACGGCGAGAGATCAATCTGACTGCACGCCTCTTTCGTTGTCAGACAAGCCGTTCGGAAAAATATTCGATCCGGCTGATATCAATCCGGCACGCTAGCGCGTGCGAATCGCGACGGAAAAATCGGTCCGTTCAGTTTCTAGAAATACTCGAGCTATCCTAAAGTCCGGGCGTTGTATTCCGATCGATTATATATACGGGCGCCGAGATCGACGATTCGCGAAGATTATCGAGCAGCGCGACAATAAATGTAAAACGACGCGAATCTCTCCCCCCTCGACGCGATAACAGATGAAATAATTCCGCATTCTCCATACGTCATTATTTTGCTTGTAGAAACTGCTTGGTGGGTAAGGCTTATCATATCAAAATCTCGGACTTCGGCACGGACAACGAGCTGTACGCCTGCGATTACTACAAGGTCGACGGAACTATGCCACTGCCGGTGCGATGGATGGCCTGGGAGTCAATATTTTTGGTAAGTTGTGACCTCGGCCCCCGATAGGAAAATTGCGTAAATATTTTGCAATAATTGCATCATTAAATTGAAAGGAATTTTGCAATTATTGCGCTAAGATGATTCGTCATAACGCAGTTTTCTTGCTGGCATGAAATTTCTGAATGATATTTGCACAAAAATTGAGAAATTCGATTTTAGGTTTAAATTTTGAACAAGTATTTTGATATTTTGAAGCAAAATTACTTTAACAAACTCCGATATATAACAGTTACATATATATTATACCACCGTTTATATTTTACGTACGAAATAGGATCTATCGATGGTCCAGCAAACACAGAATATGCTACACTGAGAAAAAAAATTGTTAATCCCAAGAAATATTTAATCCGATACGTTCAACTAAACATTTTAGTTAGTTAACTAAATATTAGGTGTTTCAACAATTTATTTAGTTTCTTTAATCAAGAATTAATTAATTCAACTAATGTTTAGTTAACTAACTAAAATATTTAGTTGAACGTATCGGACTAAATATTTCTTGAGATTAACCAATTTTTTTCTCAGTGTACGTAATACAGGAGTAACAAATATAAAACAGTAATAAAACTCAAATATATTTCTCAATTATTTCGCAATTTCTTTCCAAATTTAATTTTGCAAATATTCTGCAAAGTTGATTTCTTATATTGTCTTATAACATTGCTGTCTTACTGAAGTACTATTTAGAAATAAATTGTGCGAATATTGATCAATATTTGGCCAAAGGTCTAAATTTCTACTAGTATTGTTGCAAATATATTGAGACAATTGCAGAATTCCCAATTTCAATCAGATTTCGTCATATAATTTTATAAATATTTTCTTATCGGGGCGGACGGGGCGATAGGAATAGGGGCTGTATTCTACCCACGGTATTTCGCAATATATCGAAATTGTTGGCAATTGCTCGAAATGCTCGAGTAACATGCGTTATGTCTGATTTCCAGGGGAAGTACACGACCAAGAGCGACGTGTGGGCTTTCGCGGTCACTCTCTGGGAGATTTTGAATCTCGGCAGACGTGTCCCCTACGAGCACCTGTCCGACGAGGAAGTGGTGCAGTGCCTGCGGCAGCTGCATCACGCTGCCGACTGCGGCAACGCTGGCAATCCCGAAGACAGTTGCAAGGAGGATTCCAGAAACGGCTTCGATTACCTCCCGCGACCCACCGCCTCTTCCAAGGACATCTACGATCTGATGCTCGAGTGCTGGCAACGAGAGGAGACCGAGAGGCCGACCTTCCGTGAGATATCGCTCTTTCTGCAGCGGAAAAATCTTGGATACGCTCCAACATCCTGATATTGAGCCCCGAATTTCAACGGGCGCGACGTTCTTAATAGTCATACCGCGAATCGGAATAAGCTCGTTACCGAAATGGAACGACGAGCGTGCAACGACGGTCAACGTTCTCAGAGGAATTACGAGAACGAGCGAGTGTAACGGTCGAGTGAGAGGAAGGAACGACTGATGAGAAAAGAACGAAGGACAATTATGTATCGCGACATCGAAATGATAAGTACAACAATGGAATTTTATTGTCCGTCAACGAAACGAGGGTGTGGAACTTGGAGTTTACAGGAATCGATCGTCCTTCAATTTCGTTTCGATTCGTATACCTTTTTTTTCGGACAACGAGTATTAGCGGACATGAAATTAAGTTAGAATAGGTAGAAAGAGTTAAGTGCGGGCTTTGAGAATATCTTACGATATACCCGGATTGTCGTACAAATAGTTCGGGGTGCCGCGAATGCAACTGATCTCCGTAGAATTCTCAGTAGCGAGAGACTGTTCGAGGCATATCTTATCGATTTAGGGCACGAGGGTGTTGGATCTCGACGCGAATACTCGCGGCGGAGTATCGCGCGAAGATCTATCCCCCGGAATAGGCATAGGCTCTTCTTCGAAGACGTGAAGAAAGACAAGAACGGACAGCGAATTTGTAAAAACACGACAATCGGACGAGAGCGAAATAAAACCTGGCCCGTCGTAGATGACCGTTTGATGGAGATTGGACGTTTTGTGAGGATCGTGAAAGATCCTATCGCAATCGTCGGGAACTTAGGAGCAATACCATGTAATACAGCTGTGAACATTCCTGCACGGATGGATACCTATACTGCGCAATTAGACAATTACGCAAATAGGAAGAGTCGTTATTTAAGGAGAATAATTAAGGTTCCCTCGGGATTATATCATTTTGATTAAGGGTTTGATGACAAAAAAAAAAAAAAGAAATGTGTAAATCACATTCGACGTACGGCAATATAGCAATTACGATATTAGACGCTACGGCACAACTGTTCGAGTTAATATCGTGAAGCATTATAACTGAGTGTGTTTTATGAACGTATGGGTGCCTATTTCCCCCCCTTTCTCTTTATCGCTCTCCTTTACTCTCTTTCAACGTGTATTGTATCGCCCAGACACTCTGGGCCTATTTGTGAGACGAATCTACATGTGTGATTTACATCGCGAAATGCTTTATCGTCATAGGACATATCGCGAAACGGCGAAATGATTATCGCGCATCAACGACGAATTGTCCGATAGTGTGGAAATTTAATGTCTTTTCAACGCTGCTTTTGGTTTGTGTCTGAACAGAGATCTGTGTGGAAACATAACGCACGTGAGAACGTTAAATTTCAGAAGCAGTCAAGTGACTGTAAAGATTTCTCGATAGTACATGTTTATTCGAACGAATATAGCTACCGCAATCGCAGTTAACGTGAATGGGATTTGTTAATGTCATAACATAGACGAGTATCATACGTCGTAAGCGTAAGGTAGAAGCGAAGGGTAATGTTTCACTTATTCTGCTATATCTTGGAAGACGGTAATAGACTACGTATCATGACTATGACACATCATAATTGTAACTTTATATGATAGGCGGGATCAATGAAATTAGAATATTGTATATATAGGCGTACCGTAGTAAGGAGTGTCATCATCACATTTTTTTAAGAGTGACGGGTGAAAATCGAATTATCTTTGAGATAGCGTTGACACGCTCGCTTGTAATTTGATATTAATGTGGAAACGTATGGCAGTTGTTTAGCTTCCGATAAGTTGTTCGTAGCGAGTGGTAATAAGGTTGACGCGAAAGTTTGACATATCGGAACGTACTTTTCTTATAAAACTTAAAAACGCGCGGAGGACAGAGGTGTGGTCGTAACATGGAGACATTCAGAAGAGATGGACTTACGCCCGTTGCGTGTCTTCACCGTGTACTCTCGACTCCGATAATATATTTCGACTTTAAGTTCCGTGTATTTATATACCAGATGGACACTATTATAACTTATGCGATACTTAGCGGATAGGCGAGATGTTACCGTTATATCATTAAAATACTATTTATATAAATTAACGTAATACCGCGTAAGGAGTAGAGACGGTACGGAGGCCATAGCCATATGTAGTTAAAATATACGCGTTGAATTTAAACGTAACTGGAATTGCTTCTACATCACCGGGATATCAAGATCGTCTAGTCTAAAGCGAGCGGAGGAGAATCGCTGAGATACGAATTCGCGTAATATAAATGTACGAGGTAATAGAAAATAGGCAATACCAATTTTTGATCTTGCCAGAGGTAAATAGTAAATAGCCAATCGATTAAGCCTAAGATCGTTAAGTCTAATTTACATTTTGCATGTAAGAGTATTGGATCAACAGAGACGTATTGTATAATTTCGTGCTATCGCGAAATTTTTGGCCAATCGATTTTTCGCACCGGCGTGACTGAGTTGAAACAATAATATCTATCGTCGATACACTTTTAGTCCGAAGCAGACTGCCATTGTATTTCTAGATGATACTAGAGAATGAATTGTAGTTGCGTTTAGATTCGCCAATATAAGCATAACGCTGCCTTTGGCTATATTGTTGCCCTTTACTGCTAACGAGTAACTTACTTGTCTACTCATGTGATAATTTAGTATATTTCTACGTATCTACCTGTACCTATACCAATTCGAAAATCTTCATGGCGAAAGGATTATTCCGAACATACGTTTGGTTTTATTATAGATCGTAGTAGTTCAGATAAAAAATTGGCATAATCGATTTTCTTAGTAAAAATTTGGATAATTGTAAGGAGTGATGAAGAACATACGGATCCTACGTTAGGATCTAGCAGCTTCACCATATAAATCCAAAATGCAGCTGCTCCATAATTTTATTAGAAGTCGCGTGTAGTGAAATAGGCTAATATGAGATAAGAAGATATGCATAATCCTTTCTCTATGCAAAGATTCGCTATTATGACCTAGACAACTTACTTCTACCTAGCGTGCCCTTTTTCCAATGGTGGTTAATTATATTCTTTGCGGACAATTCGAGCTCTGTCAATGGCATCACTGGAGGTAAATGTTCGGAACTACAGTGTCAGGGACGAGTAACAATATTTTGTTCGAGCATTGTGAGGTACGAACACGCTAGATTGTTGTGAAACTTTATTTCTCGAAGAAAGCTCTATTTATCGATAAGCTCGATTTTTTAGCTATCATTTTAATTGCAACGATAGTTCCAAATCCTTATCGTTTGCTGTATACATTGCTGATTTCTTCGATATACATTTTATATGCGTATGATTGACAATCACGCTTGCCTCGGAATTTAGAAAATATGTATATTTAGTACCAATCTCGCTTTTTAAAAATACGATTATCACTAACAGAATTGACATTTTATAATAATTTAAGGCACGATCATGATCTTTGTCATTAACTTTGAATCTCGAAAACAAATATAGTTTTATTAGCGCGAAGGAAATCATTAGGTTTTTCCATATGTGACATCCGAATAATGTACTAATTAAAATAATTTCAATTATCACGTTTTCAGGATAGAAATGGACGTTTTATAGCTCCATTAATGATGGATGACATAATGATACGCATTAATATCATGCATTCGCGTATATTGTATACGAGCGTTATGCTTAATTTAGATGTCATTTCAGATGAACTTAAACTGCATCGTACAAAGTGGTATATCATCATGATTAAAGATCGTGGCAATGGAATTAATATACAAACGTCGGATGAAATTTTTCTTTCGTACATGAGCGAAATATAATTTCGATATACCCTATTGTTGACCTCTATGGTGGAATTGCGAGGAATTTACAGGTAATCGTGGGTAAACTGGGGGGAGAGCTCATCTAGTTGTATTTTCTATCTAGGCAGGGGCAACGCGCACGGCCATATCACTCGGCTACGACCACGTTTTGCACTATGATTTTGGAGACATTTCTTTCCTAAGAGCGAAATTATCTGATAGACGAAATTTTCGGGATTGCCTCAGTGAAAAGAAATTCTTCGGTCTCGGACAAGAGGAGAATCGCAGCGAAACTGACCACTGGCCACGGTGGGTTGCCCATGCCTGTTCTACGCTATCGAACCTTGATCGTTATAGTCATAAAATTATTTTGTACTAAGAACTGTTTATAATTTTGTATCTAATCTCTGTAAATATCAAGCAGATTGTCTATGAGTAATAAAGCTTGAACAAACTCGATTTAAGTAGACTATATATAAACGGGGAAAAAAGTATAAAAATATATATATATATATAAATATATATATATAAATACAGGTATTTATAATACATCTATATTTTATTTAGTCGTAAGGCAGCGAGCGAAGGGATTGTAAGTAAATTTCGCGTAAGAGCGGATCGGTAACGTAACAATGTACAACGATCTAGGAATTATTTGTATTAAAAAGACGACAATTAAGGGACAAATCATAAAAGTATACATGTTATTCAGTAGCCGTGTATATATATATATTATACATATATATACATATACTATACATCTAGAATCTAACTAGTCATGTACGACACTTTATAAATTAAAGTGTATCCCTGACAACAAATGCAAAATGCAACGTGTGCTGTTCTTTGACTATTCTTGCTTGGATATAGAGGTGACAAAAGATACTGATGCGATCGGTGACGGTCGAACTTTTCAAGCAATTATTATCAATTTCGATTTTGCCACAAAGTTTACTCGGCTCGATTACGATCGCTGCGTATACGGTGCGAGCAAATTCTACCGAGGATCGCAAATTTTTGTGCGTCGTAGACCGGAATACATCATTTATATAATTACCATGTGTATATCATTAAAGAAACAACATACAACTTGTAAGTTCCATTATCCATTACTCATGAAGCACAACGATAAAATCTATTTGTATTGGAAAGTCGAAGTTACGCTACTTATTTCATGGAAGTCCTATCATCCCGCAAACTCTCTTTGCATTAATTTTATATTGCTGATTTTTACGACAATCAACAATTGCGCTGAGAAATACAGAATGCATGCTGTTTGAAAATAACAAATTTTTTTTCAGCAAATAAAATTATTTTTTCAATTTTCCTATATATATTCTTTGTTTTCTATTTTATTTTTTACTAGACTACTACTTTTTACTAGAATACTACAAAGCGCGCGTTTTGCGCGCGCTATTTATTTTCGAGTATTATATGTTTTTAATAACATGTATATACATTCGCACGTGTAATTAATTATATATTACATATACATATATATATATTTTTTTATGCTTTAAATGACTTCTAGTTTCCACATACAAAAACGTAATAACATACTAATCCATAACAATATTTTTCCTTCCTATTTTAACCTCTGAATATATTATTGTATTAATATTTAAATTTTTAAATTTGCTTAAAAGTTGAATTGAAACATGAAATAAACACAATATCACATTATAAAATTAACTTAAATATACGTAATTTATTAATCTCTATACTTCTGTCTTTAATAAAAAACAAAAACGTATTATTAGAAACTTTAAATCAAAAATAAAATTAAATATTCCATCTTTCTTTTAAAAACTCCTTTATTTGCATTTCGTCTTTTGCTTTACACTGTCAGGGGACATGCATTATATTGTATTATATTATATATGTCCTCTACTCCATCTCTGCATATTTTATAATTTCTTTCTCCATCCTTTTCTTAATGCTGGTATCTTCTCATTTCGTTCCTGCCTCTATAATATGTGTAGTTATCAATTTTCTGTCGTTTCTTTTTTTCTCCCATATATAACAATGGATTTGATTCGATTTAACGCTTTTTTAAGAGTAAATTATACATTAACACATGTACATTGTTTGTTATATAAAATTAATTAAAATGATAACATGATATAATATGTATAATTATGTATATTATTATTTTGGTTGATTACATAAATATATTAATATCTATTTATTAATATCAATAATAAATTGATATATGTATATATATCTATTAAAAAATATAATAAATGTAACATGAAAATTGATGAAGAAGTGTGTCATCTCTTTAGAAGAAAGACACTTTCGCCAACGGTCAAATCACGTTTTAATCTACAAGTTCTCGTCCGATCACTTAAGTCAACTGTCAAGCAACGTTGAGCGCGGTTAGTACTTAAATGGGTGACCGTTTGGGAACACCGCGTACTGTTGGCACTTTTTTTTTTTGAAAATCACTTATTTTATGTGCCTGAAAGTTATTTATTTTATTATCGTACTTAACATTGTCTATTATATAAAATTAATAAAAATGATAACATGTGATAGAATATATGTATATAATTGTATGTATTAAATATTATTTTAATTAATTACATAAATATATTAATATCTATTTATTAATAATAAATTGATATATTTATTTAAAAAAAAAATGAAAATTCAAGGCTTGATTCAAGTTTGGATTATAATATTAATAATAATATTTGGTTAGATCGCTTCATTGCCTTTCTATCATCAGCTATATATTTAACTTAATATTATACACAGTTGGTTACGTATCGGTCACCGGTGACTGACGCGACAATCAACGCGTTCAACACGAGGTAACATATTTAAAGCGGTAACTGATAAAAAATAATGTATATATATAATAACGACTGGGACGTAAAGTTAATTTGTTAGAAATAAACAAATTTAACGTGATTGTTTTAATATAACATATTAAGCATGAGATAAATATACATAATATAAATATATATATACACAATATAAATTTGAATATTTTTGAAATATTTACCTCCCTTTCTCCCTCCCTCCCTTTCTCTCTCTCTCTCTCTCTCTCTCTCTCTCTCTCTCTCTCTCTCTCTCTCTCTCTCTTTACTTTCTCTTAAGCAGATTTTTCTCGTCTTCTTCCCCTTTTATTCGTTTTCTTTAACTTTATATTAATGATACCGTGACCTTTAACTTTATATTAATGATGATCACGAAGAATAACAGAATTGATATTATGGACGAATGCTATCACCGCGTCTTCATCATCGACGTAAAAATTTATATATACGTACCTTAATTATTTCTATACGGGCGTAATCTTCCAATCCGACATTCGGTCAAACTGTCAAAAGTAAATCTCGCGCGATGACATGCGAAACAAGTCGTGCACACAACACACAAGCGAGATGATCAGTCAGCATCCCAAAAAGAGGCTTCAAAACTTCGATACATTCGAGTTCGAGATTTTATGCCTTCTTTAGAAGAAGAGAATTTTATTTTCCTCTTTATCATTCGTGCTCATTCTGGTTTCCCGTTTCTTCCTTTACAACATCTACCGAGAGGGCGTTAGATTTTCAAGGCGTCAGATTTTCAAGCTATGCGACTCGTACGACTGGCAGATCTTTAATAATATTCACTCGATGCTTGAGTGAGCGAATGCATGAATCGTCACGCATATCAATTATGTTTAGAATTTTTGGGAATTGAGTGCTGGTCTTTCCGAAGAAGAAGATATCTATTATATATTGTTAAAAAATCAGTTTATTTATTATAATAAACTGAAGAAATGGTAATCTTAGGAATATTACCCATGAATTACAGAAATGAGTTTGATTCATCGTAGGAAAATTGAATAGGATGTAAATGAAAAACTCGGAACGAGAATGTTGACGTATACACGATGCACGTGTAAAAGACGAGATATACTAAATGTTTGCAAAAACGAGTTAACTTATAAATTCATGAAAAGAGAAAAAGAAAGGCTGTTTCATCTTTGCTCCGAAGGAAGGAAAAATTATATTATTCGCAAAAATTAAATTCGGAGCATTTTTATAAATATTGTGTATTTTCATGTATAACGAAACTTGAAGTTATCTGATATGATTGACATAGACATAGACATGTTTTATATCATACCACCAAATGGTGAGATACCACTTTATGTTTTGGAAGATTGTATTTTGACCAGATTAGATTATTTAAGGCTTTTGAGTGAAGGATCTGCTAATGGATTTGATGGGAAATTCGAATATTTATTAGAAAATTCTGCTTACGATAAAATTGGACACTTTGTATTACGGTAAGCATATATTACAATTTTGTATATCAATCTTTAATATTAAATACAATATGACTTGAATATTTAAAGGATGATAAGTAATATTAGTAACAGTAATAGTAATATACAATGAAGAAAAATTGGTGTCCTAAATAATAAAATTGAACAACTGTCAAAATTGTAAAAATATTGTATATTTCTAATTAATTAATGATTGCCATTTTTTGTTTTAGATTATTAGCTTCCACGTCGTCAGATTTATGTACGTATTGGATAGCCAAAGAATCACTGTTATTTAAGCATAGATTAGATAATATATCGCCTAGACAATTACATAAATTATTAAAGCAAATTATATGGAAGCTGCAAGTGTTTAAAGACAAGAAAAATACAATTGACACAACTCTGATTGAGTTATGCAAATTTTATTCGCAACCCTTAGTTTTTAAACATCTTGTGTCAAATTGTCACGATTGCAATGACTTTCAATACAAAGGTATGTACGAGTACAGAGTATCACTTGCATACAAGAGATTTTCAAATAAGCTAACTAATATTTCTTATTTCACATTTTAGTAAGATTCGAGATAGTACCGGACTTGGTGAAAGAAAGAGAACTAGTCCTTAATAACGGAAATATCATCACGTATTGTTCAAATTGGAAGAAAGTGCTTCAATCATTATTTAGTAATTATGTAACCAGTGAAATGAGTATCATGAAGAGACAGGCGCAACACACCGTAAAATATGACCTTAGATTCCACATTTTGAATAAGAAAATTCAATCTTATCTCTTCGAAGAGGGCATTGCTCATGGAAAAGTAACTGTTAATAACATAGAGACGGAAGCACAGAAATTCCCATTGTGCATGCAACATTTGCATTCTCTACTAAGAAGTAGACATCGTCTCAGTCACTACGCGCGCTTATACTACAGCCTTTTTCTGAAAGAAATAGGAATGACGTTGGAAGATTCAATTGTATTTTGGAGGAAGGAATATTCCAAGCCACACACTTGCACCTCAGTATGCTCGCATAATTGGCAATCCAACGAAAAGAAATTTATATACAGTATCAGACATATGTACGGTTTGGAGGGATCACGGAGAAATTATAAGACACCTGACTGCAATCTGATTTGCGTAAGTATAAAAATTTTCACGCACGCATAAGAAATTCTTTTATAATTTTATACAAACTTCACCATTAGAGCGATTTTTCTCGAACATCGAAACTGTTGTAGACTGGTATTAGTGGAGCAACGTACGAGGGTGGTTGTCCTTTCAAGGATTTTGATATGAGTGCACTCAGAAATATTTTACGAGCTTCATTAACTGAAGGCGAAATTGAGAAATTTGTAAATAATATATCTATTAAAGATCCAGAAGTTCTCTGCACTGCATTTCTGAAACTTGTACGCAAAGACGACGTTAACGATGTCACTATCAAAAGTCCGGTACAATACTACCAAAGAATGGCTGATTAATATAGATTTTAATTTCCTATATTGAGAAATTTATATAACAATTTATACTGTCTATCCTTATCAGTATTTATTATTGTTTAATCCATGTTGTTGAAGAATCCTATCAATAAACATTTTGTATATGTTACGAAACAGAGTTATAAATTAACATAGACAAATTATACTAATATTTATACGGTTATTGCTTGCTGAATGATCGCAGAGCATCTTCTACAACACGACGATTCACACCGTCTCCAACTAACACAGCATATACTCCAAGTTTACCAACTTCCATGATATTTCTGGCCTCATCGTCAAAAAAATAACATATCTTTATAATCAATATGAGAATTTTTATGAATGCTGAAAACAATTCAGTTAAGTTACAACTTTAAGCTATTGTGTACAACACGATTTTTTATGCGTTTTATACGAGACTTACTTAGAAAAATGTGTGACTTTGCTACCAGGAAATATTTCAACGTACTTAAAGTACCTCTTCCAGCCAAATAGATCTAATAATTGTTTAGCTCCCTTTATTTCTGATGTACGTGACGCCACACCGAGTTCGTATCCTTCTCCTGATAATTGTTTCAATACATCAGGTACATCAGAGTAGTGGTGTACGGTACGACCATGTGCGTCTACTACTTTATTTTGTGCACTGAAATTTTTCTTATATAAGTCTGATAAAAATTCCTAAAATACATTATTTTATTAGTTTTTTTTATTTTTTTAATGCACGCACCTTTTTCTAAACGGCGGATCTACATGAGTATCAACCCAAAACGGCCACAAGGTGTAATCTGAAATTCAATTCCTCTTTCCATTTTTCCAGAAGTCAC